>JAJEJO010003030.1:117091-328210 GCA_020662805.1 Glaucomys volans
TGATAAGTGAATGATGATGCATAATGCAGGGTGGAAGGGAGGCAAGAATGGAGGAAGGATAGATAGCATAGAGGGAAGGGAAGGGTGGAGTTGGGGTGGGGGAGCAAGAATAACAACATAATGAGACAGACATCATTGCCCTGTGTACATGTATAAATACACAGATGGTGTGACTCTACTTTGTGTACAACCAGAGAAACAATAGCTGTACTCCTTTTGTGTTCAATGGATCAAAATTAAATGAATAAAAAATAAAAAAAATAAATAAAATTTAAAAAAAGACTGTATTGATTGGCAAAGTAATGAGGTTTAACCTGATAATTTATGAAAAACAATGAACACAGCTTTGCCACCAACCAAATTGCCTCAGTGTGAGTTATTCTTTACCACCTGAACTTTGGAAAAGTCATCCTATGCATCATTCTCTAATGTAATCATACACTACACTCTATAAGGAAGTAAGGTCAAAATTCTTGGAGGTGCCCTATGTGCTATTTGTGTATGCTCCTTCCCATTTCCCCTGATTTTATACATTCTAAAGTAATTGCAGATATTAACGCAGTGAGAAATTATAAAACAGAAATTGAATTTTCTGTGCTGGCCTAGTTTCTTATTTCCACAGGGGCATTCGTCACAGCACACATTCAGTGTGATTATCAGAAGCCATGGAAGGTCATATTATTTTTCAGCCTAATATAGACATCATATAACCCTAAGACTTGATGAGAAAGGAGAAGCCTTTCTTGGAAAAATGATTTGCAAGAAATTTACTGTCTGTCGGGGTAGTCTGTCATTCTGAGTTGAATCTCCAAGGATCCTATGAAGGAATTCAAGTCAGGAAAATGTGCAGGGAAGTTCCCTGGGTTAAACTTGCATATCTTCTAGCCAAGGATATAGTATATTAGTTAGCTTTTCTTCACTGTTATTAAAATATCTAACATAAACAACTTAAAGGAGAAAAAATTTATTTTGGTTCATGGTTTCAGAGATTTTGGATCCTGGTTGGCTGACTCCTTTGCTTTGGGCCTGAGGTGAGGCAGAACATCATGGTGGAAGGGGAAGGCAGAGGAAAACTGATCAGCTCATGGAAGCTGGGAGGCAGGGAGAGAGAGAGAGAAAGAGAGAGAAGCACCAAGGACAAAATAGAGTCCCTAGGGGCATGCCCCCAAGAACCCACTTTTCTCTACTGGGTCCTACCTCCTACATTTTCTATCATATCCCAATAGTCCATCCAAAGTATGAATCCTTTAGTAGATTAACTAACTGACGAAGTCAGAGCCCTCCTGATGCAATCACTTCCCAAGGGACTTACCTCTGAACACTGTTACATTTGGATACCAAGTTTTCAAAACATGAACCTTTGAGCTCAGATTCAAACCATAACATGTAACGTTACCTTCCCCCACCAGGGAGCTTCAATTGCAGGTAAGCAACAAGGATGTCAGTGCAGTCCAGTGGTTCTCAAGTTGTCATCTGCATCAAAATCACTGGGGAAATTTGAGAAAAGATGGAATTAAAGCCTCTCCACTCTCACCCTTATCCTACACACAAGTCTAATTTACTAGGTAGTGGGGGGTCCCAGGAATATCCCATTTAAATATGACTTGTTGCAGGTGGTCCACAGACCAAAATCTGAGAAACACTGATGGGCACATTCACAGTCTTTCATTTAGTGTGCACTTACTGAGTGCACAGGGTAAAAAGTGGGCACTATCAGTATGAATGCATGCTGTGTAGTAGAAAGAGAATACAATCACCAGCAGAATAACAGCATCTTATATTTGTGCGGGGGTTGAAACTTTCTTTAAAGTAAGTTCACATTTGCTGCCTCTTCCCCACATCAATTATATGGGAGAAGTAGGGAAGTGATTGGTATTTCAATTTTATGAAAAAACAGAGTTTAAGTAATTTCCCCCAAATTCCATGTCTACAAGATGATAAATGTGGATCATATCCAGGGCTTTTTTGACTGCTAGGGTTAGAGGGAGGAAAACTGTAATGATGGGTACATTAATCCCCTGAACGTCAAGGATGTAAAACTCACCTTAGGTGAATGTTCACTGCTATCTTTATCACAGGGGAAAATGGGGATACTCTCAATGTTTATTTTTGTAAAAAAGCAGTTATTACACATCCATACAATCAATTGTCTGCAGTCTTTCCAAAGGATAAGGCAAATCTTCATTCATACAGAAAATGTTTATGATACATTGTAAAATTTTTTAAAATGCACAAAATTCCATGTAAAGAAAAAATTCCTCTTGTGGAAAAAATTATGCATAAATTAAAAAACTCTGATCATATCTAGAGGAGAAAAAGAGATACAGAAAAAGAGAGAGAGACTCTGGAGGCAGTTCTCCTAGTAACCTGGTTGAACGGACACCCTTGGACCAACATTGATCAATACAATCTTGAATTGGACCTTCAATAGAACAGAGCTCTCAAGAAATAATTTCACTACTTAACTCGTGTGAATCTGAGAAGTGTGTGATATAGAAAAGAAAGACAACAACCCTTCATTGTGGATGATAGCCATCAAATGGGGATTTCTCTCATGGAATCACAACTTCTTCTTAATTGTAATTATAAAACTTACTTTTCCATTTCATGAGGCAAAACAGTGTAACATTAGCGTATGTTTTTTACAATAGAAAAATGAAGGTATTTGTTTATAAGAGACAAACATTGTTGAAAAATGTAAAACCAATAATTGTTCTACATTTGTCACAGCATTTAGCAAGAAGATTCCATCTTGTAGAAAGTGCATCTTTGAGTCATGAAGGACAGGATTTGACTGGGAAGAAGGAAAAAAATAAAAACATGTATTTCTTTGAAAAATGATCCAGAAAACTTTTTCAACTCACTAACTACAGAGCACCACAAAGATGACATTACACTCCACATCATGTTCGACCACAAGAATGGGGTCCTAATTAGAATACGTTATACTCCATGTATGTATAATATGTCAAAGTGCATTCTACTGTCATGTATATCTAAAAAGAACAAATAAAAAATAAAGATGACATTACTAGCATTTTCAATATTTTTTTTTCAAAATTTAGTAATGTATATTGTCCGTATCATTCAATTTTCAACCAATCATTGTGTGCTTCTCCTGGGTATGCACCAGGGCTAGGCAGTTGACAAAACAAGTTACCACCATGGACAAGCTAACAATTGTACCTTTCATTTTTCAAATTGCAACAAATTCTGTTCAATGTAAAACAAGCATAGATGCATCCCTCAAATGATGGAGCATCATTTGTGAAAAGATTCTTAGATGAAGAGGTTCTGATGTTTAACAAAACGAAATGCTTTCTGTGACTATCAATACTGATTTTTTTGTTTTTGTTTTTAGATTTTGTCTACTAATAAGATAAAAACAGAGAGGGAAATAACATTTAGTTCCCACTAGAGTGGTAATATTTCTAGGTCATAGGTCCCTCCTAAGAATCTGATGAAAGTGAGGACCTGTCCTCTGAGTGCACAAATTCCAGGAGCCCAAGGACCACCACACATCCATGGACACCAGTCAATCACCTTTGTTCTGGAAATTTGTTGTTTTCAATGTTGCAATATTTATTAAGCAAATATTTTTAGAGCTCTGCAAAAGTTCTGTGTTCGATGTGAAGTAGCAATCTGTGTTTCAACAAACCAGCCAGTAATTAGATGCATGTTAAGTTTTAAGATCCACTGCCTTAAACCAAAATATGCCATACTCTGTCTATCCACAGAGATTCTGATTCATTTGATCTGGTGTGGAAGTCCAGTTGATAGTATTTTTTAAAACCTCTCAAGGAAATTCCTATGTATTGGCATAGTTGCGACCCATTGGTTTAAACCCTAGAGATGTGTTTTCTGTTTCTGGATAAACATTCATGATCTTAAAAGGTAGAAATGCTACTGTCCACACCTAGGGATTTATGGCTCCAGCATGGGTGGTCCACTAGGCTGGGAGCTTTAAAGGCATCTGGTGTGAGAGGCAGCCTTGTTTCAGTCACATGAGTGCTTTGGATGTTGTATTCCAACCTCCACCTCCAACTGATTTACGATTTGGAGCAGGAGCCTCAAATGTTGCTTTCTAGTTAATTAATTTTTCTTTAGAGTTGTTTTTGATGGAGAAGACTAGGTACAATCGCTGAGTACTCTGCAAAACTGGAATATAGGAAATCCATTCTTGGGGTGGAGGCTTTTAACTTCCAATTGCTGTCCTGAGTGACAGATAGATCGATTTCTGTTACTCATCAGCTGCTGTGCTAACAGTTTCTGTGAGACACATCTATTTCACAACTAATGGAGAACTCTTTGTTTTTAACAGTTTCTAGGCCTTTGATTCACATGAGAAGCAATTTTTGCAAAGTCACTGACCTCTGGAATATCTATCTGCATGGGGCTACTAAAGTCAGATTAGAAACACTTCTTTGCCCAATAGAATTTTTTTTTTTTTTAAGGTGGCAAGATCACACACAATGTTCCCCAGGCTGGCCTCAAACTCAAGATCCTCCTGTTTCAGCCTCTCAAATTTCTGGGATTACAGGCATGTGCCACTGCACTCAGCGTCCAATAGAATGGCCTCTATTAAATTCTCAATTCTTTCTCTCTCTCTCTCTCTCTCTCTCTCTCTCTCTCTATATATATATATATATATATACATACATATATGTATATGTGTATGTATGTATATATATGCATATATATGTATATACATATATATGTTTGTATACATATGTGTATGTATTTATATCTCTCTGATATCATAGGCACTGGATTGGACATATAACTTACATTAATTAACATGTTTTTCTTCACAGGAACCAAAGTTATTATTATTTTCACTTTATAGATGATTGTCCCAGGTTACATACCTGGGATTCAACCCAGACCTTTCTGATTCCAACATCTCTGAATTTTTCATCATATTGTACAATCTTCCATCTAATTATAGCACGTATTTATATCATTTCCATGATTTACCATAGGCAAAGATTTACATGACAGAACTGAAAAAGGTCTTGCAATTTTACTTTGAAAACGTTTGAGAAACTAGTTGCAAAATTCTCCTCTTCTCCCTGCTTCTGGTTCCTGTGGGAGCTGCCTCTGTCTTCAGCTGGTAAGGTAACTGTCCTTTGATATTGGATTCTTCTTGGTAGTTGGTTGATAAGCAAGAAACTCCCCTCTTAGGGCCCTATTAATGTGATATGTCTCTGTTAAAGGAGAGTAAAGAGAGATTTGTCAAATCTTCACTGATGTTAACCTGATCATGGCCAATGGGAAGAGAGAGTTTTAGATAGAACCGAATTCTGGAACCTATTTGCTACTTAATAGCAACATGATTCATCAAGAATTGAAAATTATAATGACTTATGAAAATTGGTCATACTGTGTTCCCTAAAAATAAGCAGTAGATGGGAAGATTTTCCTCTAAAAGTTTTCTATATCTATCCACTTATGATCTTAGAAACCTGAGGACTACTTTATAAGTTCCAGATGAAAGCATTAGGAGTCCTCTGGTCCCGCAGATTGACTCATTCAGGTTCCCATGTGTTAGACACAAGTATATAGTTCTGCATTATATTCATAAATCTGTTTCACCTCTTTATATTATAAATTTGATTCATGAATGATAATTTATAAACTTTCACGTTTATCATAGTGGAGTACATGGATTTTTTTAACATAAAAAATAAAAATAATAAAGTGACCATTAAAAAGATAAGGAAATGGGTATGGGGGAAGGAATGATAATAGAATGAAACAGACATTATTACCTCATGTACATGTATGACTGCAAGACTGATGTGATCCTGCAATATGTATAATCAGAAAAATGAGCGATTACACTCCATTTATGTATGACCTATCAAAATGTATAAATGCATTCTACTGTCATGTACAACTATTTAGAACAAATAAAATAAAAAATTAAAAAAGATAAGGAAAGTAATGCAAAAATGATAATATAATTCTGAACCTGCTTACTTGGCTCTAAATGCATATACCTTGTGCTGACCCAGAAATGTCAAATGTTTAAGAAAAAGATAATATCATGCTTCTTAGGAATATTGCTTTCTACATTTACAAATAATATTGATTTGTTACATCAAGACATCATTTCAGAAAATTGAAATTTTTAATCCATACAATATTTGTCAAGTCAGTATTCAAAGTTTTTGATACAGGTAAAAAGAAGGTTGCCTAAGCTTTAATATATCAACTAAAGTTGTGCATAGCAAATACCATTGTCCTTCATTTGCATCCCATTTGTGCTTTTCTGAGAAATCAGATGTTGAAATAACTTTTAAGGTCTGACACAGTATTTTTAATGTGGTGAAGAATGAAACAACCTATATGTATTATTCAAATTAATTTATGATACAATCATTTCATAGAAAACAACTAGCATCTTTTTAGAAGCATTTTCAAAGAACTTTAATAATATGTGAAATTATTAGAAAATAATTGTAAGAGAAAAAAAGAGAAAAAAATAAAATTATTTTCAGTAAACAAAACAAATACATTAAGTATTAGAAAATAATCTAGCAAAATATTAGCAGTATTTATAAATATGGGAGGTAGGGTTGTGGGTAATATACACTTTCATCTTTATTCTTTTCAATATTTTCAATATTTGGCAAGGATGCATATCTACTTTTTTATACTAAGAAAATATTAGTGTGGTCTATTAGCAGAAACAAAAATAAAAGTTATTAGGAACTTGACAAAGCATCCAGCTAAGAATTGACTATTGAAATGATAAATATCTCCTAAATCATTAGAAATGTTCAAATTTGGGTGTAAAACTTTTAAAAAGTATGCCCTATATGTTCCTTGGAATTTTGACCTTGTAAGATATTGGTTCTTTTATGTTCGTTGATCTCATGCTGAAAATGGAGTACCAAGTGTGTTCCCAATAAATTATTTTTTTGCAAAAATTTTAAAACAGATTTATTGAGATATAATTTGCATATCTATAATTTCCCATTTTAATGTGAATAATTCAGTCTTTTTGAGTTTATTCACAGGACTGTACAGTGATCACAAAATTCTAATTTCTTGCTCTTTTCTTCTAAAAGAAAATTCATATCTTTTAGGCATCTTTTCACATCCCCCCCTCTCCATCCTAAGCAACCACTACTTTCTGTCTCTGTAGATTTGCCTATTCTGGGCATTTCAGATAACAGGATTATAAACATGTGGTCTTTTATGACTAACTTCTTTCATTTAGCATAATATTGTCAGGATTCAACCACATTATAGCATATATCAGTGTTTCATTTCTTTATTGCCAAAGAATGTATTAAAGTATATGGACATACCATATTTTATTTATCCTTTCATTAGTTGATGAACATTTGGGTTGTTTCCACTTTTTGAGAACCATGAACAGTGCTGCTATGAACTATGTCTCAGTCCTGCAGATGTTATTGATCTGTGGGCCACACTTTGTATAGCAAGGATGTATATGAGATGACAGTTTATTTTAAAACGAAGTGATCTTTCAAAAATAGGACTAAAACTGGTGGTGGGTTTCTCTACCATTTATCTTCCAACTCAAGATGACTTACAGAGGCTTTCTGTGGCTCATCTCAATTGAGATGAAATTTCTTTAGTTTCTTAAATAAACTTTGCTCACTGTCACCTGCCTTTAGACCTTTGCTTAAATGCTAAGGAAGCACTCTACCACCGAGCCACACCTGATAAATATTTATTGAATGAATGAGTACAAAATAATTTCTTAGGTTGTAATGAGCAGAGAGGTCACCACTTGACCACTTCCCTTTATCCGGGTAATCTTGATTCCTTTGTGTTTAATCATCCTGCAGATATATTTACAGGAAGTTGTTCTATAAGTCTTTTAACCATAATTCTTCTCTAGGAAAATTAGCTTTGATATACTAAGAACAGCAATATGAATCCAACTAATGCCAAAACCACAGGTGACTTAGTGAGGGTGTGACTTATTTTTAGTCAATAGGAAAGAAGGCATCAGATTTTGAAAGTGGGTATAATGGTAAAACAAAAGAAACAGAACAGTCTCCTCAAAGCGCAGGCGTCCCTGGTGTTCACCTGTGGTAGAGTTTGGTGGTGAAGGCCATGAGCATCACATAGTAAATCCTGCTCATAGCTCTGCTTCCAGCTGTCTTCTTGGCAAGAATTTTGAAACTCAGGAAGTACCATGCTAAGAAGCTAAACCACAGTGGAAATGGTAAACAATGAATTCCCCTAAATCCCAGAAAAGAGCAATATCTAAGCCCATCCACTTGGGAAACCACTTATCTTCAACAGTAGTTATGTTTCTATACTCTTGAGGCTTTGCGGCTATTCCCTAAATCCTTTTTCTCCCCCACTGGCTGTCACAAACATTTCAGGGCCTCTTTTTCAACAGATACTAGTAGTAAGTCAGCTTACAGCATTTTAAGGTAAAGTATTTTTGATACATTTAAATTTACTATCATTGTTTGTTTTTTCCCATGCTTTGAAACTCTGAAGAAATTGAGGGTGCTTTTGGGTAACATAAAATAGTCAAGAATAAAAACCTGGACCAGACAAAAATTAAAGTGAAGTATATGCACACACACACATACAGAGCCATGCCCACAAACACTCAAGAAATACTAACATAATTGGCTATGGGTAAAAAATAAAATTGATCCGGTGTTTCCTGGAAAACAGTCAAAAGAAAAAAAAGTCAGTTACATCATATTTTTTGTTCAAAAGAAGAAAACAAGAGTTTCTCAGTTCCTGCAAAGATTTTATAGCCCTCACTTCTGAATAAAAGCACTCAGTGGACTCAAACTGGTAACATTTAATGATATGACACGCATGACCTCAATAATATCTCACAGGATACATAGATGCAGATTGTAGAAAGCTGCTTCTTGTTGTGCCCTTTCAAACAGGTTGATTTCATATACTAAAAAATACAAATTAAAAAATAAAGGGAGATCAGTCTACAATGGCTCAAAAGAGAATTCAAGGATGTTGCTTTCTTAGTTTTGCATGAATCCTGAATGAAACCTTCCTAAAGAGTAGAAGGGATGGATTGCTTCACCTTTGATTATTCATCTATCTGATGTAAATATGAAGCATCAATGGTTAAAGGAGGTTGCAGACGAATACCTTAAGATCAACCAAAAAGTAGGGTTAAAATTCTTTAATAATCCAGTCCATCCCAGGAGCCATTCTATGGTAGCAAACAAAAGCGCCTGCACAGTTAGGATTTGCCCAAACAACAATCTTGGGACTGCTGTTAGACTGAATTGCTTTTTATTAATGCATTTTTTAACATGTCAGCTTGTAACATTTGATGTTTGTATGTGGTAAACCTATAACTAAATGGAATAAAAAATTAAAATTATCCAGTAAAATAACATTTGGCTAGAAATAACTCTGCTCAAACTTAGTTTTACCAGTTAAAGGCAGACCTGGGGAAGTTAGTTCATCAATCCCTTTGCACTTATTTCCATTTGAAGAAAGGAAATATATGATTGAAGATCAAATGACAGATAACTTAAAAGTATATTTTATACTCTAAAAACACCAAACAAATGCCCAATTGTTAGCACAATTATTAAAGTTTTAAAAATGGTCATCAGAACTTTGTTTAGACTGAAGGTTCTGACTAAGACCTCAGTAATTTCCTCCTAAGATTTTTTACCCATTGTGGTAGTTAATGTTATGTGTCAACTTGACTGGAATAAGGGTGTCCATGTGGCTGGTAAGACATTATTTTTGGTGTGTCTGGGAGGGTGTTTCAGGAAAAGATTGGCATTTGAATCAATAGACCAAGTAAAGAAGATCACTCATAGTGTGTAGGGGCATTATCCAGTGTACTGTGGACATGAATGGATCAAAAGAGATGGAGGGCAAAATTTCTCCCCAACTTGAGCTTGAACATCAATCTTCTCCCACTCTTAAACTTAGGTGTTCCTTGTCATCAGGCTTTCATATTTGGATTGGGCCTTAAATTATTGGCTCCCTTTGTTCTTAGGCCTTTGAGATTGAATTGGAACCATACCCTATGCCATCAGCCTTTCTGAGTTCCAACTTATGGGTCTTCTAATCCTCCATAATCTTGTGATCCAATCCTTTATTATAAATCTCTTTCTTATTTATAATACTATTGATTCTGTTTCTCTGGAACACCCTAATATACCATAAGCACCAACCAAATGGTCTCAGTAGGTCAGACATGGTGCCTTAGTACAGAGGGGTTGGACGGCAACCTCTAGAACAACCTGGTATTAGTGATTCAGTGAGTGTCCCTGGCAACAGCAGCTCTGCAAGTTGAGAACTGCTAGAGTGGAGAACCTCCTGGGTGGACTGACCAGGCTGCTTGAAGCAGTGAAATGCTTTTGAAGGTTTCTTCTTCTTTTAATCAGGACTCTGTGATTTTGTCAAATAGTTTCTATTAAAAAATACTAAAGAAGATTTTTAAAAAAATTGTCCCATGATTGAGAGCTGTATTATAGTTTCCATGTGAGATTAAATTTGGCTATCTAGCTCATATCTTAAATTATAATAAAATTTGTTCCATTTTTACATCACATAGGCAGGAGAGAGTTTTCCTTCTTGATACGGGGAATACTATGTAAAATAGTTAGATGTCAAGATAGATCAAGGTGCAAAATTAACTATGTGTAAGTGATTGGAAAAATTTTCCACTTCTTTTAAGTTTGGGAGTCCATACTTAAAGAGGTTACTTCTGAAATTAGGATACATAAGAAATAAAACCAAAATTAGCTTTTTCTATTCATATAGGCGATCTAGTCTAAGAAATATTAAAATAAGCAGATATATTCAAGAAAAAATAAATCTTCTAATTGCTCAAACCAATGGAGATCATCCAATTTAGGTAGAAAATTCCATCTGCTAATGCTAAAATGACAATCAGAGACTATTGTAGGAATTTTATTTTTATTTTTAGACTCAAATCTCATACCAAGAATGTTGTCTTTGGATTCTGTTGATTATTTATAAAAGCAATGACAGAATCCTTAATAAAACCCCAAGGCCATAGACATGGTTTCACCAGAGACTCTTAAAGGGCCCTTCTATAGGACATTGGCATCCTTCAGTTTGTAGAGTTCATCCCTACCTCCTTGATTTCTCCTGGAAGAGCTCCCCCCTCCCCTGCCCTTAGCTACACCTTCACTTTGGGATATACTCAGAGCTTCAGAGGTCAACCAATACATCTTCAAATTTTAGCAAAAATTCCCTGAATAGTAATAGTACTATATTTTTTGGATTTTCTTGGATATTTCTGATTCCATTTCTTTAAAATGAAAACGATTCATTAAATGTTTTTATTTTAAAACTCAATGTCACAATTGCAATTACTAGTATCAAGTTTTAAAGAATACAATTTCCTTTATTTTCCCCTTAAATTCTTTCATAGCCCTTCACCCACCTGGCAAGGAGTACCCTCAGTCATTGGCAGTTTCCTTCCACTGCCCCTGTCCTGAGTAGGGTGGTAACCTTGTCCAGGGCCAGTTCATTGTGAAGGGTGTCACATGCAGGTGGTCATGAATCAGTGTAAAAGTTCCTGTTGGCTCCGTGGTTCACAGTTACTGCCAAGCTGTGATGGGGCAGACGTTTTTCTGACTGTTTCCCATCCGTCTGCTGAAGCACATCCTCCTGTCATGCCCTCCAGGGTGTTGCAAGACAGAACAGGGAGGGGAAGAGAGGAGGACCTGTTGCCCAAGAAGCAAAGATCTTATCATGTTGCCTCACATCCCTTGCTTCAAGGGACTGGAGCACTGTCCTCACACCTCTGGGTCTCAGGACATAGGTTTAACCTGGAATAAGTACTTTTCCTTTCATGTTTCTCACCAAAATACTTTGTCTAGGCCTAAGTCCTCATTTCAACTGCTTACGTGCCAAATTCTCTCTACTCCAGGACAATAGGAAGTGAGTAACAGGAAGTTCTGTAACCTTGTCTAGCTCTCTGCCTTGGCCACCTCACTTTGATTCTCACTTAGATAAAGTAAGGAGTGACTACAAGGAAAAGAGAAAAGTAGAGTTACTTCCTCAAAGTATTATTCCCTTCTCCTCTGTGTAATTTTGTTTCTCCAAGCTTTTAAAATCTGCTTTTGTTCTAGTGATGAAGCTGGAAAGGTGGTGAACACAGTTCAGATGTCTCATGCTATTCGAGAATGATCTTTTCAAGTGTTTTCTAAAATGACCCTGCATGGCATAAATTATTTTGGGTATCACTTGGTCTTCCCCTCACCTCCCCAGCAGAACATGGGCCTCTGCAATCCTGCTAATGCACAGGGCTTCTTGAACTTAGAGTTTACGAATTAAATTGCTTAATGTTAATTTGTGCATTTCACAGCCATCCCTTAATTGGGAGCTTCAAATGAGGTAGCTAAGTGTTTTAGTCAGCTTTTTTGCTGCAGTGACCAAAAGACCAGACAAGAACAACTTTAGAGGAGAAAAAGTTTATTTGGGGGCTCATGGTTTCAGAGGTCTCAGTTCATAGACAGCTGGCTCCATTCCTTGGGGCTGGAGGTGAGGCTGATCATCATAGTGGAAGAGTGTGGCAGAGAGAGACAGTGGTCAATATCATCAGGAAGCAGAGAGAGAGAGAGAGACTCCACTCACCAGATACAAAATATATACCCCAAAGGCACACATGCAATGACCCACCTCCTCCAGTCACAGCCTACCTGCCTCTAGTTACCTCTCAATACCATCAGGGGATTAATCCACTGATTGGTTGAAGGCTCTCACAACTCAATCATTTCTCCTCTAAACTTTCTTGCATTGTCTCACACATGAGCTTTTGGGGAACACCTCACATTTAAACCATAATGGTAGAATTTGCATCAAAGCCTGACTTTAAAAGTTTTTTCTTTACATTCTCATTCCTCTAACAAACTTTCACTTTAACAATACTGAGGGAACAAAACCCTTAATTAATATGCAAAGACTAGCAGGTAATTACAGCAAATTTTTAATATAAAATTTATCACAATGTTTTTGATATGTATTTATCAATAGATATATATCAAGCAAAATAAATGATAAGTAAGTAAAAGCAAAATAAATGGTAAGTAAGCTGCTTTGAAATGTTGTGCAACTAGATATAGAGCTCACTAATAAATGTGTATAACCAACAAACACATATTTAAAAAAATTATTTCCTATTTAACATTCGGAGTTATTTTCTAGGCTGCTTTACAATTTAACAATTGGTAGAAAAGGAAGCTGGTTAAATATATTGAAGTGTGAATAGTATATTTATAAGCATCTGTACTAGTTAAGATGATTTAACATGAGCAGTACTTGAGCAGCATACTTTATGCTTATATGTGATGTGCCAGCTTGATATGTCTATTGCTATAAAAATGTCAGCACCTTAGTTACTGATTTATTTGAAAGCTACAATGCAACATTTTATTGAATGAACTCATGTGAGACTTTTCACTCAGGTTGGTCTTCCTTCACATTAGCATGGACTGACGGGCTGGTTCTGCTTGTGGATTTTCTCCACTTATATGACAGTTGCTCCTTCTAAACCAAAGGGAGAGACTGTACTCACATGGAAAGTGAAATCCAGTTAAATTCAATTACTTTCCTGTAAGAGATATCGAAGTACAATTCATCACCTTCTCTTCTCTCCATTTTATACTTATTTTTGAATTTTATCAATTTGATTTCTCAATCAAAATTAAGAAAAATGATAATTGACATACAAAATTAAGAAAATGATAACATACAAAAATTTCTCATGTTTAATGTATACATTTTGATGAGTTTGGTCGTGTGTATACACCCATGATACCATTGCTTCAATCAAGGTATTAAGCATATCCATCACCCCTAAAATGGGATCATAATTTTAGCTCCTGTAAAGCAAAAACAAAAACGTAAAGAAAAAATATGTAATGTTTGAACAACAAAGGGCTCACAGCCTTAATGTAAAAGGAGTCTTGAAGTTGTTAAGGAAAAACAAAAGGGAACAGGAGGTGGCCAAAGGACCCAGTGAGAATTTACAAGAAATACAGATGGCAAATAAATATCAAAACTTCATTCTGTTGATGAAGTTTCTAGGTTTGTTTGAGACACAACAACCTGATGTTGGAGACTGTCATGCTGAGTGAGATTAGCCAATCCCAAAAATCCAAAGGCCGAATGATCTCTCTGATAAGTGAATGATGATGCATAATGTGGGGTGGAAGGGAGGCAAGAATGGAGGAAGGATAGATAGCATAGAGAGAAGGGAGGGGTGGGGTCGGGGTGGGGGTATAAGAATAATAACACTATGTGTGACAGACATCACTGCCGTGTGTATGTGTATGAATGCACAGATGGTGTGACTCTACTTTGTGTACAACCAGAGAAACAATAGCTGTACTCCATTTGTGTATAGTGAATCAAAATAAATAAATTAAAAAAAACAAAAAACAAAAAACTTCATTCTGAGTGTCTGTCATGTGGCTTCAAGTCAAAAGAACAAAAGCACTGAAAAATGGAATATAAATTTAGTTTGATTCTGGTCTTGGGGAGAGAAAATCATTAATTTTCTGAGATTCTTTGTAAAATTTTTATCACCTATCCAGTTTCATTTCTGAAGGATTCCAAAAATCCCTTTAAACTGCTGAAGACTGATGCTTATTTTTTAAAAAATGAGGAAGTCATAATAGGTTTGGAGAAAGTGGACATGAGGAAGTAAGATGGCATCAGGGGACCCAAGAACTATGGACTTCAGTTCTCAGTTCTGAGCTCAATTAGCTCTATAACTTGAACAAACCATTCCACCTCTGTGGATGGAGCTGTTTCATATGTCTATAATTCTATGTTCCAGACCACATTTACTTTGGAATAAACTGAGATACCAAGAAAGGTCATGCATAGTATTTTATGTCTCCAAAACTTATTCACAAGTGGAAGACATTTAGTACCCACGTTAATTCTAGGAATACTCAGAGGCATCTCGTAGGGGCTTATGAACCTAGTGATTTTAATTACCTGTGACCTATACCTTATTCCTTTCCTCCTACTTGTATGCCCTTTGCTGGTCTACAGTTGAAACCTTCAAAAGGAGACAAAGAGTTTTCCCCTGACACCAAATAGTTCAGGGTCTTCTCAGGCCTGGCTAAGTATCACCTCTTTGGGTGATACTGGCCTAGAGACCTCCAGGCACCAAGGCAGGTGAAGCCCCCCTCTTCACATTACCTCTGTCCTGGGTCCCAAGCAGTACTGCCTGGAGCTTAGCAACCTTGCTTTTGACATTGCATTTCTTATAGTTTCCACACTCCCAAGAGTATTGCTTCAAGTATTGGGGAGTAAAGAGAGAAGGGAAAGAAGTGGAAGGAGTCTACACAAACAGGTGTGAAGCAACATGAGCCAGACACCCAGGGTGAAACTTCTTTTTGTGGCCACTCCCTCTGCCCACGCTGCTACTGTGACTCCAAGGGTTAGGAGAGTTAGGAGAGTCACTGGGTAACTTACCCAGGGATCATCCAGATTGAATATTGCCATAAACTTGCAGTGTCCCAGGATTAGGCCTGTCTGGTTTCAGGATTCTAAGCACCAAACAAAATGTTTCCTAGAAATCACCCATTAGATATTTAGTCCTGTGAATTTTGTGTATTTTCTGGCTCTCTATTAGAGTGCTAAGAATCCTGGACTTTGTCTGAAAAGAGTCTTGTCTGCTAGTTGGCTGAAGAAAACACTGCAAAAATAGGTCTGTTTGGGGCATCAGAAAGAGAAAAGTCACTTTCATCATGCAACTTCTTAGTTCATCCTTTATTATTTCGAAAACATTAATTGAAGTGTCTTAGGAGTTGAATTGCTCCCTCCCTCCAAAGATAAATTTGTTGAAATCCTAAGATTCAGTACCTTCAAATGTGGCTGTATTTGGAACTAGGGTCATTTCAGATATCATTAGTTAAGATCTGAAAGCCAAACAGCACCAGAGATTGCCAGCCTCCCCACCTCCCACGAGCTAGGAAGAGGCAGAGAGGGATTCTGCTATGGATTTCAGAGGGAGAGTGACTCTCCTGGCATCTTGGTATCAGACCTCTAGCCTCCAATCTATGAGATGATAACCTTCTGCTGTTTTAAGCCACTTGGTTTGTATTACTCTGTTACAGCCATTGGAAACTAATACAGTTACCTACTATCTACCAAATTGCATTCTAGTAGCTTTGAATTGATATCAAATAAAATGTGAACTAATCCTCAGGAAAATGCCAGATAGGAAAAGGAGTGAGGGTAGAAATATTAACAGATCTGTATTATTAAGGGAACCCAATACCAAAATGAATGAAGAATTGAACTGGGAAAAGTGGAGCGCTGACAGAGTGGAGCGCTGATAGAGTGACAGATAGAGTGATAGGTAAGACACCCACTGACTTCTCCCTTCAGAAGTCCTGGGATGGCAGCCTCAGAGATTGCAAAGGTAAAGGAAGCAGTGATCAGGAGGAGTCAGCATAAGGTCACCAAGGACAGGATCTGTCAGAGTGAGCTCTGTTCCTTTCACAGGGAAGTCAGACTGGTAGATGACAAAAGCTAGCAGACAAAGCCTAGTGAAATTTTATAGGCATGCTTGACAGCCACCCTTGTGGACAAGATGGAGTGGTTGAGTTGGGGATTCATGAACAGCTAAACCTATACACTGATGACTCATTGATGGAGCTGTGCCACTTTGGGCGGAGGCTTCCAGCAGAATGACACAGCACCCTTGCATAAAAACTTCTCTGTTCAACATTTTTGTCAACTACTTGGAAAAGGTGGGCATTACCAAATTTGTGTTTGATGGACCAGATGACTTCATTTACACCTGGATGTACATCCTGGGCTTGGAATGCCCCACAGGTAAGCTAGAAGATGCTTTAATGGGAGTGGCCAGGTTGGTGACCTAAAAAGAATAGCAATTATGCAATTCAAGAAACTGGTGAGGCATATGTGGATAGTTATCCGAAACAATGAAGACCCAATAAAGACAGAACAGCCAACAAATAGTGTGTTTCACTTGGATCAAAGTGTGACTAATGGGTCAAATGACAGGAAGGTGAACTCAATTTGGTATAGGAGTTTTAGAAAAAAATTCTGGCAATGAAATTTGAAAGCTAGCAAATTTTTATGGATGAATCTATAAAGTTAATAAAAATTCTAACAGGTTGTTTGAAAGGAATTCAACAGTTTATTCTAAATATATAGACCGGAGGTATAGAAGACCAATTTTGAAAAAGGAGCAAAAAAAAAACAAAGATAGTCATAGAATAAAAAGTTGTGACCCGGTCCAACCACAAATAAGTAGATCCATGGCACAGAAGAAAACCACTCAGCAACGGACCCGTCACGAAAGGGAACTGGGTATGTAATAGAGACAGCACTCAGGTCAGTGGCAACACAGGTGGACTGTCCAGTGGGTGTTGTTGAGGACACTGAGATGATGAGAAAGGGAAAAATACATTTGGAGAATTTGCACAGTATATTAAGATGGATGTAGATGAATTAAAGAAGTGAATGTGAAAGATAAGCTTTCAAGCAAATAGAAGAAAAAATCTACAAGTAAATGAGTAGGACTTAAAACTCCCAACGTTCCAAGGCATTAGGGAGAAATTATTCAACTATCTATTTTAAAATTAAGGACTTTGAATGATAACACATACAAAGTTATCAGATTCCTGACAGATTAAGAAAAGTCATTTACAATGTCAACACCAAGAGGTTAATATTTAGGCTATACAAAGAATACCACAAGTAAATACTTAGACTATAGAAGCAAAACCGCAGGCAAAACCTAAGAATCCTATATGGTAATGAGACCTGGGTTTCCTCATTTATTTGTTCAATAACTGTATTCAGTGCCTGTCCTATATTATTCCTGGTCTAGGCACAGGCACTGGGGATGCCACAGACAAAATCTCTGCTTTAAGGTATTTAAATACTCCACAATGTTTTCTCCCTCAATAGAAAAAAAAAGAAGTTTGCTTCTTCTCAGTGGATTTTCCTTTCAAGTTGCAATCATACAATTGTAAAGTTAGGAGAATTATTAGGGTGCATTTCTTTTTAATCCATACTTTTGCACAATGACAACCAACTACTCGGGGGCACATGGGGTTTCACAGCTGACACTTTGCCAGCATTTGGTCTATCTGCTCAGTGTTAAGAGGCCACAGTGCCTTGGACTGAGTCTTAGTTCTATCTCTTTAGCCAGCCAATAATTTAATGCCAAACAATTTCAATAGATGACCACTGGCATCTGGGTCTGTTGTGTGGCTAGGAGTCAAAGACTGTGGCAGTTTGATTAGTAATAATTTCAGTACAATATGTAAGTGAATAATCCAGTTTAGCATACAGACTAGAGTTTTATAACCCTAACAGATGGCCTGTGCCCAGGTAACAGGACCATAAGTGGCAATAATCCTCTGAGGTGGCCATTCACCTTCACACCAGGTTTGTTGACCTCCTAGATCAAGTCTTTCCCAGTGTATCTTTTTTTCCCTTGGCCCTAGGTGCTCATACAAGGGGATCCCTAGGTCTTTTCCAGAGAGAAACAGTCATCCAATTATAGAATATTTCTGGTGGGGGAGGTCCTAAAAAAAACAATATATATATATATATATGCATACATATATATATGTTTTCATCCATTGATTATAATAGTTTGACATGACACATGGTTCATGTGATTTCCATCATTGGAGCAGAAGAGGGGTAGAGCCCCCTAGGATTATGAAGGAAACCAAACTAAGTGATAGACCAACATTTCGGTTAGCAGAGATTAAACAATGTAAGTTAACAAAGTCAAGCTAATAACACCAAACAAATGCTAGAAAACCTATATAAGCAAGGTGTAAAAGTATAAATGAAATTTTGTCACCAAAAGTACAGTCAGTAGGAGTTACTGTTATCAGACCTGTAGCAAAAGCCAAGCAGAGAGCCACATACATGGCTAGAGGTAAGGGGTGGAGATGCATAGCAGTATAGGAACTATCTTAGAGGATGGAAGCAACTGTGTGTCCTTGGTGATGAGTTTATCTTCTGCCATGTGTCGATAAGCCAGACCCCAAGCAACCGAAGCAAGGCTGTTCTTTCCTCAAGCTTCGGCCATGTGCAGGCTAGTCAGCTTCTGAAGTGACTAGAGCAGGGCTGTTGTCCTTCTGATCCTTGAGCTTCTCCAGCGTTTCCTTCCTCTGGATGGTCAACTTAAGGGGTGCAGCAGGGTCTGGAGTGCACTTCCAGAACACAACTGTGGGCTTGAGTCTGCTGTAATGAATCTAGGGACCTATCTCTGCAACTTTTACTGTAGTTGGGGTGGATAAAGTAACAGTGAAAGTACCCTTCCAAAGAGGTTTCAAGTGTTGAATATTCCATTCTTTACACAGACTGAGTCTCTAGGCTTGAAGGAGTGTGCATCTGTGTCAAATTTACTAGCAATTTTTCCTTAACCCATTGGTTGAGAGTCTGTAAGATTCTAAAGCATGAAGGTGTTGCCTCAATGTTAATTCTCCTATTTCTCTTAAGTCTCCCTGCAATCCCTTGATTAGTGGGGGAGGTCTCCCATATACTAGCTCATAGGGATAGAATCCAGTCCTCCTACTGGGAGTGGATCTAATCCTTAATAGTGCAATTGTAGATTTCATCCCAATGTAGGCGAATTTCCTGACATAGTTTACCTAATTGAACCTTTAAAGTCCTATTCATCCTCTCTACTATACCAGAACTCTGTGGCCTATAGGCAGTATGTGACTTCCATCTGATAATTAAACTCTTGGCCAATAATTGTATCACCTCTGCCACAATAGCTGGCCCATTGTCTGAGCTAGTGGTTATTGATATAACAAATTTGGGAATAATTTTCTGGAAGAGCATCCTTCAGTGTAGGTTGGAAAGGCCTCCATCTAGCCAGAATAAGAGCACACAAAAACAAAAGATATTTATAGCCCGATGAGTGAGGTAGTTCAGTGAAGTCTATTTCCAAGTCCTCAAAAGGTGCTTCTCCTGAAGTTCGGATTCCTGGTGGAAGCCTTGGCCCCTGGCATGGGTTGTTGGGGGCACAAGTTTTGCACTGTTCACAGATCACCTGGGAAATGCTTGTGAGCCAGGGGATGTAGAAATATCGACTCAGAGTAGTCTCAATTGCTGTTTGGCCAATGTGTGCTCCCCTGTGGAGCTGTCTGACGAAGGCAGGGCTGGAGTCTCAAGGAGGGCTATTTGGTCATCAGAATCTCTCCACCATCCTGTTCTGCCATTTTTTTTTTTTTCCGTGAACTGCAAATTTTTCTTCTCCATCTGCTCTTCCAGTTGCTCTTAGCAACCAGTGTTCCCCTTTTAGTGGCCCTGGCAATGCATAACCACAATTTTTCAGAGTGCTCATACTGCATCTAGAAGATTAAGAATTTCCTGTCCATATTTTATGCTTTTTCCTCCTGAGTCAATTAGCCTTTTCTTATATAAGTCCCCTTGATAAAAAAGAGTGGTGAAGAGCACAAGAAATAAAAGGAAGGATCAATAAATGGGATGCATTCAAACTAACAAGCTTTTTCTCAGCAAAAGAAACAATCAAGAATGTGAACAGAGAGCCTACATGTGGGAAAAAATCTTTTCCACACCCACTTCAGATAGAGCACTAATCTCCAAAATTTATAAAGAACTTACAAAACTTTACACCAAAAATATAAAGAACCCAATCAATAAATGGGCTAAGGAACTGGGCTAACACTTCACAGAAGATGATATGCAGGTGGTCAACAAATATATAAAAAAGTGCTCATCATCTCTGGTAATTAGAGAAATACAAATTAAAACCTCCCTAATATTTCATCTAACTCCAATTAGAATGGCTATTATCGAGAATACAAACAATTTTAAGTGTTGGTATGGATGTGCAGAAAAATGCACACTCATATATTGCTGGTGGAGTTGCAAATTGGTGCAGCCACTCTGGAAAGCAGTATGGAGATTCCTCAAAAAACTTGGAATGGAACCACCATTTGACCCAGCTATTCCACTCCTCAGTTTATACCCAAAAGACTTAAAATCAGCAAAGTATAGGGATGCAGTCACATCTATGTTCATAGTTACTCAATTCACAATAGCTAGATTGTGGAACCAACCTAAATGCCCTTCAATTGAAGAATGGATAAAGAAACTGTGGTATATATTCACAATGGAATATTACTCAGTCATAAAGAAGAATAAAACTATGGCATTTGCTGGTAAATGGGTGGAGTTGGAGAATATCATGCTAAGTAAAATAAGTCAAGCCCCAAAAATCAAAGGCTGAATGTTTTCTCTGATCAGTGGATGCTGATACATAATGGGGCAGGGCAGATATATTCCCTGCTGTATAATTATATCAAAATGGGTTCTACTGTCATGTATAATTAAAAAGAACCAATAAAAAGAAAAGAGTGGTGAAGGCACAGTTTGAGTCTGTGTAAGTCTTAACACAGATTTCTGTTGCCAGTTTTTTGTGCTGATGTTCCGTAGGGCAGAGGCTTTGCCTCAGTGGTGGAGTCCAGAGTGACCACTGCATATCCAGCAAGCTGTATCCCATCCTTTATGAAACTGCTTCCATCTGTGAAGTACTCTGCATCAGGGTCCTTGAGGGGCTTCTCTGACAGGTCTGATCTACTGGAGAACAAGTTATGACCTCCATGTAGTCTGATCAAGCTGTCCAGTCCTGATGGGCATCAGAGGTGTTAGTTTAGAGTCCAGATGTCTTCAATGTGGACGTGTAGATTTTCACATAACATGCCCTTGTATCTGATCATCCTCACATTGGTCAGCCAATATTGTCCTTTGTATTCCAACAGTGCCAGTACAGAGTGCCAGTTCCTGTCCCATAGTCAGCCTATCAGCCCCCAACACCAGAAGGGCCATGGCTGCAAGATAAGGTGGCTGGAATGATCGAGTCTAGCTGTTTAGAAAGACAGGCCTCTAGGCAGTGTCATGTCCCCAGCATTTGAATTAGCACTCCTACAGCTATTCCAGATCATGCATGGACACATAGGGAGAAAGGCTTTGTGAGATCAGGGAGTCCTAGTCCAGGTGTACTAGCGAGTGTTTGTTTAATGTCCTAGATGGCTTTTTTCCCTTAGCATTGGTCTCCACATTGAGGATCCTGTTCTTCCCCTTTGTGGCCTCATAGAAGGGTTTGGCCATAACTGAAAAGCTAGGAGTCCATATCTGGTAGAATTCAGCAGCACTCAGGAACTCTCAGATCTGGTAGTGGGTAGAAGTGACTGGAATTGAGCAGACTGTTTCCTTTTGGGGCCAAGTTGCCATTGTCTCTGAGTTGATAGAAACCAAGATACTTGACAGATTTGTCCTTTCTTCTTTGAGACTTTGTAGCCAGTTTCACATAGGAGAGTGAGAACGAATTGTACCCTTCATGCAGTCTTTTGGGTTGCTCTGGCCAACAACAGATCATCTACATATTGGAGCAATGTGTATCCACATCAGAGGCCAGCATCCATGTCCTTATGTAGGAAAGGTTCTCAAATCAGAAGCCAGCACCATACCGAAGATGGTTGGTGAATTTTTGAAACCTTGTGACAGCCTAGTCCAGTTCAACTGGCCTTTGCTCCTGTTGGAGTCTTTCCATTGGAGGACAAAGAGTGGCTGACTTTGATGCCAGTCCAATGCAGAAGAAGGCGTCTTTAAGGTCCAGGCATGTGAAATAGGCTGCCTCAGTTGGGAGCAGACTTAGGAGAGTATCTGGATTGGGGACCACAGGATGTAAGGTGACTGTGACTTGATTTACTGCACATAAATTTTGGACTGGCTGGTAATTAACAGTCCCTGATTTCTGGACAGGTAAAAGAGGTGTATTCCATGGTGATTGACCAAGCCTGAGAATTCCATATGTTTTTGAATGTCCAAATGTTTTTGAATTCCAAGTTGTGCCTTATGAGGAATATGATATCGTTTTAGGCATACTGGCATTGCTCCCAGTTTTAAATTCCACCACCACTGGTGGAATGTCCTGGGCTATTCCAGGTGGATTGTCCTCTGCCCATACTCTTGGTTCTTGAAAAGGGAGCTCCGGTCCCTGTTGTGGTGTCTCTACCAGGCTGATGAGGCACCACTCCTCTTCCTGGGGAATTGTGAAGGTTAAAATCCTTGCTCTAGGTTTTCCCAATGATAGGACTGCCTGGCCTTTTGCATAAAAAATGATCTGGGCTCAGAGCTTTCCCATCAAGGGCACTGGGCCACCTGGCACTTACAGGAACTCATGGACCACTTCATGGCCTGCTAAATTATAATGCCAGGGCAATAGAAAAGGGTGATGAGCTTTGTAGCCAGTGGCTCCTACAATTGTGGTCTGTTTCTTTGAAAGTGGGCCCTCAGGTTGGGTCACCACAGAATGGTGGGCCCCAGTGTCCCCCACAAGGTCCATAGGTTGACTCACTATAAACATTTGGACCATAGGCTCCTGAAGGCCCAAAGGATGAAGCCCAGTAGTCCTTATAATAATTTTCCATGGCTGCCAGTCCCACAAAATCTTTCTCAGGGGCATCACAAGGGTGTCTGGGACACATAGGGCTGGTGTAAACCCTGAATGACTTGGCCTTTTTTATCTTGGTAAGGAATAGCAACAGCTTAGCTGTCTTCCTTCAGTGGGGCATTTATTTTTCCAGTGGCCCTCTAGATGGTAGTAGGTGCAATGGTTTAGTCTCAACCTAAAGGTCAGGTAGTCCTTCCACCTCGACCTTCTTCTGACTCTGCATTTGGCCCCTATTTTGATATTTGTTTTGGCTTTGTCTGGAAATTCTTTGGACTTTATACCCAGTGGGAGGAGAGGCTTGGAGGTTTACATTTTTGTAGGAGTCTATATAACAGTATTCTATTTTTCGAGTTCACATAAAGTGCTTTTTGTCCCATTTTTTAAGGCTAGTCAGAGGTTTTGCAAGTTTTACTACAAAAGCAAACATAACATCATCAAGTCCTCGACCAAACTTAGCTTTTACAAGACAGAGTGACAGAAAATAGGAAGTCCTAACCACATTGAGTTCTGTGCAGAAATTTTTGCTGATATTTTGTTAGTAATAACAATTATGGTGAGGGTCTCTGGATTTTTTTAAGATTCTTTGGTGGAGGAGGGGTGCCATTATGGGTTTGCCCAGTCATGGACTTAGTTACTTATGCAATTATGAAACCACACGTAATTGTCAATTGCCTAATGAAAGATTAATGTCATCCGGCTGACTTTTTAACAAAGGCAAGAATGAGGAACATGAATAATGCTCACTTAATTAGAGACCTGATCTCAGAACAATTAGGATTTTTCCTAATTTGAATAATGTGTGAGACTTTCGGTTGACTCTTGTCTTTCTGCTCTGTAGGTGGAGCCAGGTGTCCTCATTAGAATAAAGGTAAACACATTCAACCCAATTATAAGTGGCAAAAAAGATGTGCCCTCCGTCTTTGCGGCTTGCAGAGGGTGGCAACTGGCTGGAGAATACTGCTCTGCAAGGTGACACATCAAGTACCATGAGCTCCAAGTCAAAATCCATAGGGGTGATCGGAGCCCCTTTCTCAAAGGGACAGGTGAGTACAAGGCCTGGCTTTCAATAACTGCACTTTATTGGAAATTTGGGACTTTAAAAAACATAAGGTGTCACTTTCCAGTTAGTTACATTTCTCTGCACAATCTGGGCAAGGAAAGTCCTCTCACCATTTCGCGACATTGCATAATTACGGTCTCAAACCCTGTGGCTCCCAATCTCAGTCAGTCAATTTTGTTTGAAACTGAATGTTTACTTGCTTACTGTTTGTCAATGAAAAATATTTTATTTGTATTGAAATGGACCCTTTCTGCAGTGCAGAGTCTCATCTAGCTATTGGTGTTTGTGATGTTTCTTGAGTATACAGAGGGAGAGGGGAGTTGAAGAAGACTCATTTGTTTAATTATACAATTCATGCCTAGAAAAATTTAATCGGCGATGATCTTTAGATTTGTTTTAATTTGGATAAACTAAATGTTATTGTTTATGCAACTTTGTCAACGCTTATATTGTCTTATGGTTTAAGAATTCTTTGAAACTGTTAGACCATGGACTGGTACAATTTCTCATGTATCTCTCTGAGTGGGAAAAAACCCCCTGCAAGCTGGCAACACCATCAGGATTAAGGATTTATGAAACTTCCAGATTGTCTTAGAACATCTGAGTGTGAACCAACACATATCAGCAGCATTGACATCGACAGTCCTTTTCCCTGTCTGGACCCATTCATCTTGGTCATTTTAATGAGATGACAGGGTGCCTTCCTAAACTTCAACATGGTCTGGGCTTAAAGAGGAAAATTAAAAAGTCAAACCAAACAAGAAAATATGTGATTTGAAATTCCAAAGGTTATTTTTTGCTTTGTTTTGTTTTGTTTTTAATGGACTCTTTCTCCCAGTTTCTAAAAATTTAAGAAGTCTTTTAATTTTGAAGTCTTGATGTGCACTCTGACTTTTTACTGCAAGACAAACTGGGAAAGGTCAGAGGTTGTAGAACCAAACTGCATTTGGACTGTCTGTAAATACTGCTTCCCCTGCCCTGGAAACCCTCCAAAGAGGCCTCCCAGAGCTCAGGGATGTCCTGCTGACGCAGGTGTCTTTCAAAATTCACAGTATGCTCAACTATTCTTCAAAACAGTTTGTAACAGTAAGAATTAACACAGAAAGCAGGGGGCGGGGCGGGAAGGAAAGAAATTCCACATGATGTACAACCACAAGAACGGGAAGCTGTACTTCATGGATGTATGATATGTCAAAATACAATCTACTGTCATGGATGACTAAAAGGAATAAAAAAACATTTTAAAGTAAAGGAAGGGAAGAAGGGAGGTAAATGGAATGAAGGAATGAAAGGAGGGAAGGAAGGAGATCAAACATGTTCTGGCCCCAGAGCCTCTGCAGAAGCCTAACCCTGATGATGACAGCCCCTCTGGGGACAATCATAACCCCTCTGGGGGACAGTGTGTTGAAGCGCCACCAGATGCATTTTCTATTCTCAGTAATTCTTTTTCCCCCACAGCTCTCTCATTAGAACTTGGCCATGAGAATGAAACTTAGTGTCTCATGGTTGTAAAGATGGAGAGAGACTTTTCTCATGGTTGCAAGGATGGAGAGGAGGGAAGAGTGGGTGACCAACACATAGGCATTTGTCCCTATTTAAAAGGGATAAAAGTTTGACACACAGTAAGATTAGAGGGCAGATGGTAGAAGGTGGAGTGTGAGAAAAATGTCCTTTCCCTGCCTCACCCCTTGCAAGGCAGTGAGGAAGCAATGAGGTAGGTATCATTTTCATCTTGGAGTTAATTAAGATTCAGAGGTGTGTGGTAATTTGCTGAAGGTCACACAGCCTTGACTATGTGATTCCAGATAGGGCTGCTTGATTTCAAAACCTGTGCTCCTGACCTGCACTGATGCCTCTTTAGAGAGCTGAACCCTAGCAGATCTGATACTTGTGGTCAGTTAGGGACTAGGTTCCATTTAAAAAGGCAGCAGAACTGAAAAAGCAGTTTCCAAAGTGGACAGATAAACCAAGCAACAGGCAAAGACTAATCATGAGAAGCAGTTTGAAGCAAAAAAATAAAAACAAAGGCTAGAAGATGTCCCTCTGAGAAGTTTAATGACAGCCTTACAGCAAATGCAGTGTCAGCTAAGGGGTAGATGAAATTTGTCCTAATTTTGGAAAGGGAAAGGGAGGAAAAGGCCAGGGGGTGTTGCCAAATTGTTTGTTTGACCACCTACTGTTTGTCAAACCTACACGACAACACAGTAGTGCCACAAATGTAAAAGAAGATTAGATTGAAATTGGACAAGAGAGAAAAGACAGAAACACAAAACTAAGACAATATGAACCAAGTCTCACCTGACTGGGAGTTAGGGAGGGAGAAATTCCATCTGCTTGATGGATGGATGGGGAGGAGTTGGTCAGGGGGTACAGGTTGCAAGTGGTACCATGTTATGTTAGACAGGAGGAAAAAGTTACTGTGCTTAAGGCAGAGCAGGGTAAATGTTGAAAACAGTAATGCACTATGTATCTCAAAATAGAAGAGATTTTGGATGTGCTCTCTCTAGTGAAATGATAAAAGTTGAAGGCGATGGATATGCTAATTACCTGGAGTTGATCACTATCCAATGTATCAATGAATCAAGACATCACCGTGTACCTTGTAAATATATGCTAATATTATGTCAATCAAAAATAAAATACAAAAAAATTAAATTAAAAAAAGGATTGGAGTAAAGGAGCAAAATGTGTCAGGAAGAGTGTGATCCAGGGACAGGAATTTGACATCCAGTATTTGCCTGGCACCCAGGGCAGGCCATCTGTCATTTGGGGAAGAAATATTTGCTTACTTTGGGGACACGACCCCAATCCTAGGAATAAATACATGTTTCTTTTGGCACATCTTCTCATCTGACAAAAAGAAATAACTGGATGTATCTGAAAGTCCTGTTGGAAATGAAAACCAGAAGGATACAGAAAAGAATGATTTCTTTGGACCCCTATCTGTAGGGACCTGAGACGGACTGTGCTGGAAAGGAGGGGGGTGTCAACTTCCAGGTGTGGAATCAGCAAGGGTGTATTTCTTATGACTGTTTAGACAGGTCAGAACTTGAAATTTCTGGGCTGGTCTTTGTGATTTCAGCTCCCAGGTGGTGATTTCCCCATTGCCTGCATTCACCACCCCCAAAGTCCCTATGTACTGCTGTGAGGACCTGCATGCAGGCAGGCCCATGTTTTCTCTTCTGATGGTCATGTTTTCCTGACCATCTACTTATGTTGCAAGACGTGGCTCAAAGATCACCCGGCCATGGAGCCATCACTGACCCACCCTGCCTCTGGCAGAGTTAGGAGTATTGTGTTTTTGTTACTGTGACATCCAGTATCTGTGTTGAAGCAACTACCTGTGTAATTGGGATTAAACATCCACATTCTCTATTGGTTTATGAGCTATTCAAAAACAGGAGCCTTTCCTTTTCATGCGTCTATCTCCATCTATCAGAGTGCTTTGCGCTGTGTGGATAACATGATGTGATGGGAAGAGGGGTTGCAGGCATTGGAATCCTGAGACCAGGATATGAATGGAGGCTCTGTCACTCATTAACTATGGTCCAGCAGGAAAACCTCATAACCTTCGTGATGTGACTCTAGATCCTCCTATTTGGCTCTGAGGTAATTCAATCTACCTTGATGTGAAGATTAAATGAGAGGATTCAAATTCCTGGTTCCATAGGAGCTTAAAACAGATAGGATTCAAATAATGAAAAGTTATGGTGGGCATTGGGTGGTCATGATCATGACTGAAGTATTTTATTTTTTAATTGTTCAGCCACGAGGTGGGGTGGAAAAAGGCCCTACGGTATTGAGAAATGCTGGTCTGCTGGAGAAACTTAAAGAACAAGGTAATTTTTCAGTTGAAAGATGATCATCCCCCTCTCCTCTCCAGTGAAATAACAGACTCTTGCGAAAACAGAATGTGTTTGGGAGGATGTTTATATCACAGCACAAGCCACACACCTTTACAGCCTCATAGTACCAGAGAAACAAGATTCAGAAAGAGTGCTCAGAAAACATTGTTGGTGGAACTTCTCACCCAGACATTTTGCCTTCCCAGCCAAAGTGCTGTACAAAAGAACCTATGTGGCAAGAACTGGGTTTGGGGAGGATGCTATGGGAGCTGGGGGAATTAAATGAAAACCAAGAGGTCTCAGGAAGGACACTACTAGAAGAGGATCCCTATTTGTGAAAGGAAATAAAATGAAACAGTAATGATAATAATAGCAGCACCTAGTTTTTACATAGTGGGTATGCACGTGCACACACATTTGTATGTGTTAAGTATACAAATGCAAAATTATATGTTTTTAAAGTATAGGCTTAAGTATATGTTATCTTTATATTTGAAAAACCCTGATGAAGTGTTAGTGAGGTCAAGGAACAACTGGAAGCTTTATATTTTGAGCTAGGAATGCAAAATGATACAGCCACTTTGGAAAGCAGTTGGACAGTTTCTTAAATGAACATTCATTTACCTTTTGACCCAGCAGTTCTACATATTTGCCCAAAAGAAGTGAAACCCTATTTCCTCACAAATACTGTACTTGAATGTGTAGCAGGAATGTTTATAACAACCCCAAAATGGAATTGATAAAGGCCATCACCTGGCAGATGGATAAAAGTGGTCCATCCACCCAGTGAGATCATACTTAGCAATATGAAGGATCAGGCCAATGATGGGCAGCAATACAGGTACATCTCAAAAATAGCATGCCATTCGAAAGAGAGCAGACACCAAAGACCAGATACTGTTTGATTATATTGATGTGAAATTCTAGAAAGACAAAAGCATAGCAAAATAAAGCAAATCAGCAATTTCTGGGGGTGGGGGCAGGAATAAAGGAATGGGAATATTCTACATATTGATTGTGGTGGTGGATACAAGATCATAGATAGTTCCAAAACTCATCAGCCTGTACAATTAAAAATAAGTGAATTTTAGTGAGTAAGAATTATAGCTCCTAAAGCTAGGAAGGAAGGAAGGGAGGGAGGGAGGGAGGATAGAAAGCATGGGTAAATGGTCTTGGTTAACAAGCATAATTTGGTCACATCTTCTCTCAGATGATACCGCTTGGAAGTGTCACTAACACCAAAATTTTACAAATTCATTGTAATAAATACAATGAAAATGGATGAACCAATATCAGTTCACAGTTTTACAGGAAACTTTCTAGTTTTAAAACCTTTTCAGGCCCTTTTAGGAGGCACACTCAGATCCTCAGGGACTTTGGGTTACCTAAAATTTTTTTCCCATTAAAAAAGTGACTGAAGTTGCTGAAGCATGAGGCTCAGGGCTAAGCACAGGTTTGATTCTGACAGCACCATCAGGAGCCAGGTTCAGAGGACCGAGGATAAACCTGAGTTTCCGTTTTCAAAGCCACTGTTACCAGGACCTCTGTAACAGAGCTACCATTGAGAGTCTGGGGCTCAACTTTATTAAGTGAAAAAAATTGTTAAGTGGAAATTTTCAGAATGGCAAATGACCAAAGACAAAAAACCTGAAAGAAAAACAAACCTCAACCTGAATGATCATTAACACAGAGTCAAAAAATTTAGAAAATGCTGGTGTATTCTTTTTGGGGTACTTTAACTGTTTCTTGATTACAAAAATATGCTTACTATATAGTAAGGTAGAAAGTACAGAAGCAGAGAGAAACAGAGAGACAGTGGTAAAGACAGGGATGTCTCCTGCTAGGTCCAAACCAGAAAGCTGTCGCTGTTCTTTTAGTGTCTGCTCTAACTGAATTGCTTCAAGAAGAGCTCATTGAGGGCTGGGTATACAGCTGGTGCCAGGGTGAGGTTGTGGTGCTGACAGGACAACGTCAGGCAAAAGCCGACATGATCTACCTTTACCACATTTACTATCTTTCAGGACTTTGCTTACACTTTTGAAAATAGACTTACTTCATAAATTTGTAAACTTACAAAACTGATTTGCAGTAACTTGAAACTTTTAATTGCAGAGTGTGATGTGAAAGACTATGGGGACCTGTCCTTTGCTGATGTCCCTAACGACATTCCCTTTCAAATTGTGAAGAATCCAAAGTCTGTGGGAAAAGCCAACGAACAGCTGGCAGGTGTGGTGGCAGAGGTCCAGAAGAACGCCAGAGTCAGCCTGGTGCTGGGTGGAGACCACAGGTCTTGTGCAGTGGCTGTCCCCCTGGGAGTCGGGCACAGGCGGCAAAAGCACTGGCCAATATTTGATACTCTATTTTCTGCCTTAAAAGCAATTTTTATAGGTTACTACTTTATTATAGAAACATAGCCTTAGCCAAACTTGCAAAGTCTCACAATATGTTTATCTGTTACAGCAGGAAATAGATATGAGTGGAGTTTAGACCAATAGTACAGGCTTCTGTTTCTAGATAAGGAAACACTTGTGGTCAGCTAATTTTTCTTGATTACTTATAATACATATAATTTATTTAGGTTAACAATTTTTAAACAAATGTGCTTTTCATTGTAAAAGTAATATTTTTTAATATTTTCATAGAAGTATATACATATATATACTTACTTATAAAAACACACACACACACCAACAGTGGTAATAATACTTCTTGAACAGCCAATTTGATCAGAATTGAAAATCTGATATGCTACCTTCATGTTCTTTTTCCCTTATACATGATTTTATTTAGCAATAAAATTGTGTGTTATAGCTTTTGCTCTTAATCTACTGTACAAATTTCCGTATGCTTCTTTATAGTATGCACAAAACTATCACAAGCATCATTTTTATTGATGTATAATTTTTCAGCAAGCAAGTGTATCACCATATATATCCATAGTGTCTAAAGGTTATTTTCAAATTTTCACTATTATAATGTAAAAAAATTATTTTTGTGCATGGAGCTTTTTAAATGTTTGCTGTCAAGGATGCTGTTACCAGAAGAGGCCTGATGACTTCAAAAAGTAGACACATTCTTGGGCCTTTGATGAGAGCTGATGAATTCACAACGCTCAGCTTCCTGTTTTAAAGCCCAACCATTAATCAGGGCTTCTCTAACAGAGATATAATTGAGACACTGGGGCTCACTTTCCTTTTTTAAGTGGAAAAATTTGGAAGTGGAAATTTTAAGAGCAACAAGTGGCCCAAAGTCAGGAAACTAAAAGAACAAACACACTTCAACCTGGACATCAGGCACGATTGCTCTCGCTTTGAGAATCTGATAGTTCTGGATTCTCTGAATGATGCTTAAATGCTCACAAGTGGGAGAATTACAGGCATCGTATAGTGAATCCAAATCTTTTAACTTTTGTACACGACAATACTTAGATCTTCCATTCTGGCAAAATGATTGGAGCTCAGTGTACTTGTGATGGACTTTGATGGTCCTGAACCCAGTCAAGAGTGGGACATCAAATGTGTGGTAGGAGTGAGCAGAGGCTCTGAGCAGGGAATAGAGAGAACCATTGACTGCAATGGATGAAAGAATTGAGTGATGCTTTCCAATCATGAAGGAGCTGAGTTTTAAGAAAAATTGACTTTGTCATAATTCACTTCAGAGAATTGAGTATCTTCCAGAGAGGAGAGTTCAGAAAAGGAGCCAGATTTAACTCTAAGAATTTAATAGCATCTCATGCAAAGGAATCTTATGTGGCTACTGTTTGGATGCCTATTTATTTTTTTGGTTAAGCTGTATAATGCAACTTTAGCACAAGATAATTTAAAAACATTTTAGTAATGACAGCAGCGTAACTTTGTTAGTAAGTATTAAGTGTAAGCTATACCGCCTCTATTGTCATAATTGTTTAATTGGCATCTCTAAAGTCTGTAAGAAATAGCTACTTGCACTTAAAACCTAGCAGGCAGATTAAGTGAGCTAAGGATATGGTACATGTATGAAATTACATTGAAAACTTAATGTTCACAAAAACTTTCTTTTCCTCCAAAGTTTGGCAATTGGAAGCATCTCTGGCCATGCCAGGGTCCACCCTGATCTTGGAGTCATCTGGGTGGATGCTCACACGGATATCAACACTCCACTGACAACCACAAGTGGGAATTTACATGGACAACCTGTGTCTTTCCTCCTAAAGGAGCTGAAAGGAAAGGTAAAAGACTGTTTGGTACTCTGTTACAAAAGAATAGTCTTGGCAAGTAGGAAGCATTTTAAACCATTTTACATTTGGTATAATTGCAAACCATTTTCTCTAAGCAAACAAGCAAAAGATTGGTTGACAATGGGGCTAAAGCTTCCTATCTTCACCTTGCTTGATAGTTTGCAAACTGACTTCATAGACAATTGTCTCCCTGTATCTATGGGGCATTGGTTCCAGGAACCCTGGCAGATACCAAAAACCTTCTAATGCTCAAGTCCTTTAAAAAAAAATGGCATAGTATTTGCATATAACCTATGCACATCTCCCATATATTTTAAATCAGCTCTAGATAACATATCTAATGCAACATAAATGTTATATAAGTAGATGTTATACTGTCTTGTTTAGGTGATAAAGAAAGAAAAAAAAGTCTGTACATGTTCAGTACAAACTGAACCATCGTAGCTTACCTACATTTTCAATTTGTGTTTGGTGGAATTCACAGATGCAGAAGACCAACTATATATCCACTCTCTGGATTCTTAAACTACCCCCTTTCATAGGTGAGGCAGAGAAGAATCCTTTATTAACAAGCAAGTAGAGGTTCAGAGGTCAATAAACTTTCCAAGGCCACATGTCAAGCATGTGAGGCAAGGACCAGAGCTCTGGTCTCCCGGTTCCTGGCTCTTCCCCACTACACGTCATAGGGCTCTTCTCCTTACAAAGTGTTCCCTGTCCATCATAGACCCTTTTCAGATTTTAATGCAGATTACAATGATTTATGACTTCACACTGTGAGAAGCACCTTCTTTTCTAGAAGATTTAAAATTCTCGATTGAGATTTAATGTTGTGGCTCACAAATTTTATTGATCTTCATTGATAATAATCGTATTTGTCTAAATGATGATTCAAATCTCCTACTGTTAAATGCTCAGAAGTAACAATTTTTTTTTTGAACTGAGGACCAATACATGTGTTTTCAAATTTGCAAAATGTCTAGATAACACATGGGAACAAAGAGGGTTATCTGTCATCATATTATGATATGAAGAGCAACAAAGGGTCTGTCCGGCATTCTCCTCAGTCACTCTAGACTTAATCATTACTGAGAAAGAGAAGAAGGAGGCTACCAAAGTAAAGAAAGGATGCTCATTTCTTTAGTCTTGAGAAAGCAAGACCTAGCAGACTTGGGGCACAGAACCGGGAAGGGCTGTGTTCAGGGTTGGTCTGAGTCACATGGCAAGGCTGGCATTTCCTTTAATTATCTTAAAAATAATTTCCTCTAAGTTCTATTTTAAACATTATGATATATGCAGTCCAACAGCTGTCCTTAACGCTATAGGGTCTACTCAAGAGAAACACATTTAACTAAACAGAAACATTGCCACTTTAGATCCCTGATGTACCAGGATTCTCCTGGGTGACTCCCTGCATATCTGCCAAGGATATTGTGTATATTGGCTTGAGAGACGTGGACCCAGGAGAACAGTAAGTTTATTCCTTGATGTGATTTGTCTTTATTTTTTCTTTCGTGTGCTAGATATTTTATTGCCTGAAGTGAAAATTGTTTTAAAGAGCAAGCCACTATATATGTGCATATACATATACATATATAATTATATATATTATATATATACATATATATACATATAGATGTATATACACATACATAAATAAACATATATATCCATATACACATATGTATCTATACAAATTTATAAACACATGGATGTATTCAGGCAATTTATATCTTGACTTGCTGTTAAAAATCAAATAAAACTATATGCACACAAGTCACAGAACTTAAATATTTTACACACAGTTTACCACAGTGATCTTTTTTTTTTTTTAACCAGGAAAGAGGAGGGAATTGAGTCAGCTTTATTAATTGTATATTATCTTAATATCTCTTCTTTGATAGCTACATTCTGAAAACTCTGGGTATTAAATACTTTTCAATGACTGAAGTGGATAAGCTGGGAATTGGCAAGGTGATGGAAGAAACACTCAGCTATCTACTGGGAAGGTATGATGCTCTTGTGTGCCTGTGTGTGCAAGACATAAAGACTTGCTAATGATACTGACATGTTACTAATGAAGTCTTTACATAAAATCATGGAACCTTTGGGTTGTTACTTTTTGTAGCAGAATAAGAACTGTATTTTTTTACAAAATATTAAACCACCAAATTCAAATGAAATCCTTTCCTACTTCTTAAAAGAAAGAAAAGGCCAATCCATCTGAGTTTTGATGTTGATGGACTGGACCCTGCTTTTACACCTGCTACTGGCACACCTGTCATGGGAGGTCTGTCCTACAGAGAAGGTCTGTACATCACAGAAGAAATTTACAAGACAGGTAGGTAAAAACCTGAGGCAATAAAGGAGTCAATGTATACTTGGCTAGTATGTGTTTATGCTCCTTGATCTGAAAACCAAGCCCTGTTTGACACTTCCAGAATGCGCCTCATATGATGCAAAAACTAAATTGTTGGTCACTACCTCTTTACTACTGGGTAACTTTTGAAGTTGGGTTATGCTGATTTTAAAATAACAATTTTATAAATTACATTATTCACCTTTTTTTGGTTGTTGTTGTTGTTGTAGGGCTACTCTCAGGACTAGATATAATGGAAGTAAACCCATCTCTGGGGAAGACACCAGAAGAAGTAACTCGAACAGTGAACACAGCAGTAGCAATAACCTTGGCTTGTTTTGGAGTTGCTCGGGAGGGTAATCATAAGCCTACAATTAACTACCTTAACCCACCTAAGTAAGTGTGAAAACAAGATATAAAAATCACAGAGCTAATAACATCATTAGCAAATCTAATAATATACTTAAGCCTATAGTTATCCTTCCAAAAATCTCTTCTTTCAGAAAACTTTTTCCAATTAATAGGAATTTTATCAATTCCTGCTTGGTTTGGTAAATACAAAATTTGGAAATTCAAACTTTTATAAAATAAAAAGCTTGTATTTTCCATTTTAGCAAAAGACAACTTTAGACAGAAGCATACTTTAATTTCCAAATAATATGCTGGAATCAAAAATAAACACACACCAATACAAGCTCTCCACAGAATGAAATTCTTAATATTAGGAGACAGAGCTACCCAACCTGGACAGGTAGCCATGTGTCCATGTTGGCTAAAAGATGTGATTTTTATAATAAACTCTTTGTAATAAGACTGTGTTGTCTACATGTTTCCAAATACACACCCACCTGCATATATATGTATATATATATGCATATATATGCATATACATATATATATCCTGTTTAAAACTGCTGTATTTTTAAAAGTCAGTGAAATCATCATCCCTAAAACGCTGTCAGACCTTGATGAAGCTATAAAACTCTAGCTCTGGTTTCTTCATCTATAAAATAGATAATCATAGGCTTGGGCAATCTCTAAGTCCATTATGATGACCCTGTATTACTTTTTCTAAACCTTAAATATGATATTGGTTGATATTGTAAGCATCGTTGTTATTCAGGCTGCAAGGGAGGGAGAAGATACTCCCCTAAATCTGTCTAGGAGCCAGAGAAATCAAACTGCTTTTTTTGTTTCCAAGATCCCCTAATTCAGATTAGAATTTCACCTAAAATTATCTGTGGCTACAAAATGTCCCACCCTTAACTCATAGAAATTATAGTATATATCACTAGCTAAAATCCTTAAGCATCCTGAAAATGTACCTTGGCTATGGAACATAGGAAAGAAGAAAAAGCAAATGAGAATAAACACCTCTTCCTCCTTTCCCCAAAGTATACAGGAACCCAAGGAAACTAATGAAACAGGTTCCATGGATGGACTTTTATTGTGTTATTCTAACAGTTATATGTAAAGAGTCTCTAACCATCTGATTTTTTACTTGTAACTCAGGATTTGAAACCTAGCTATTGCCTCTTTGACTTTTGTAATATAAACATTTTATTGAATTACTTTTAGATAAGAGTAATTAGGATGTGCCATTAGAGTACATTGTCTTATACAGTAGCCAGAGGTGGTTGATTTGATTAAAGCTTAATAAAATTTAAAACTCAGTTCCACACACAAATGTACAAAACAGCCACATACAGCTATTAACTTCTATACTGGACAGCATAGGAATGAACATTTCCTCACTGCAGAAAGGTCTATTGGACAAAGCTGCTCTAAAGTTACTAATTAAAAAAAAAAATGGAAATAATGAAAATAAAGGCACTTACTTCCTTCAGCTGTATTCTAAACCCAAATAAAGTTTCTACTTTCTATTGATGTCTCTGATTAGCAACTCTAAAAGTCTATTCAAGTAAAATCATATTCCTACTTTTTTAAGCCAGTGAGGGAAACATGAATTTTTAATAAATGAATTGGAATGGACATGTCCTCAAGAAAGTGATAATTCTGATTTTCACTTCCTCTATTTTATTGTATAATACCAGGGTCATAATTATTCTTAATCAAGGATTTCAAAGCAAAGCAATATAATCCCCAAGTCAGCAAGAATTTACTGAGACTATATTAAAATTAATATTTAGAATCATGTACAGCATAAAATTTCTGGTGAACTTTAATATTAAGTCCACAAAAATTAAGTATGCCATTATATAAATTTTAAGCTGAATTTGTATGGCAAAGATTTAGTGATTATAATAATATGAACTATGAAAAAAAAGGTGGTCTAAGGAGGAATGTATTTGGAAATAAGAATCTGAATTATAGTTGGTTCAATTCACTAATTCTTTTTTTTAAATCAGTAACTCTTAATTCCTAGGACAATGTTGGTCACCAACTAGTAAGAACACCACATGGAATAGCTCAGTTCCCTGGCAGCACGAAGCCTGGTAAACATTCATTCAAATTTAAGTTACTAAAGAAATCATACAGTGTATTTATCCAACAGACTTTACTTGTTTTCAAGTTTTTTACAATGCCATTTTCCCCCAATATTAACAATGTCTTTCAAAAATCTAAAAACCCCCAAAATGTACATTTAAAAATACAAGTATTTAAAAAATATTAAATTATAAAAATTCAAAGATCCATGCCATCTGCCAGGTTAGAGTATCAACATGCAAAAGTGACTTATTTTTAAAAACAGAGATTGGAGAATCAACCATTTAAGCATGATTTTATTTAAATGGATGCATTTTCAGATGTTATTTTCTTACATGGCTTCCAACTCATTCCATTCGGTAAGTTCAAAGCAAAGGCATAAACTGCCCATGTACCTCTATAGAAACATTAGACTTATTTACTTGGAAATTTACAAAAGAAATTTCAAACCTTTAAAAAAAAAAGAATATGAAACTTTGCTTGCCTCTGCAATGCAATGAAACCCAGAGTCCTTTATTTGATAAAAATCTCTTATTCTGAAGAATCTCCAAAGGAAATTTATGTATAAAAGGATTTGCAATGACTATTTTACATGTGTTGTGTCTTTAAAGCAAAGTACTTCAAGACTGAACACACAATAATAAAACATAAAAATAAAAACAATGGCTAAAATAAGAAAGACTGAGAATGTCCAGCAAAAGTCATTTGATCACAGATACATCTATGTTCCTATGGAGCTCTTATTAATTGCTATAAATATGAACAATATGTAGCTTACTTGATCTCTTAGAGACAAAAATATAGATAGGGAGATTCGGGAATTATAAGGTGTCAAGAGATTCACCATTTGAATCAAAAGAAAACAACTTGAACATCTCTATTGCTTCTATCACATCACTTTAGCATGATCACATTCAGATTTAACAGATTTGAATCCACTTTCCAAGATGGGTGTATTTCCGTTTTCACTACAGTAACTCTAACTTCACTGAGTTACTGGTAAGGATGCTGGCACCTGATTAGACTGAGGTGCTGGAGATCCACTATTTATGGCTTGTGGAGGCACTGCTGCTGGTTCCATCTTGCTAATGTGTGTGATGAATCGAAGACGAAGTTTTAAAGCTGGTTTTAAATTACAGATAATCTTCTCTACCTAAGAAATAAAAACCATTAAAAAAATACTTAAATCAGAGACTTCAACTTTCCATGTTTAAAGAAGTGATTTACATACGTTCTGAAAGAATAAACTAGGGAAGGGGTTGGACAAGAAGTTTCAGTATATGCTTTGTGTTTTAACAAAAACAGACATATACATTGACAAAAACATTTTTCCACTTATCTAGTTAGACTAACAAAAGCTAGCAGAATTTATACTGGAAATTTTATACATGCAACAATGTGATCATTCTTTTAAAGTGCCATCTTCATGGAAGCATCAAGCATAATTATATTTTAAAGTTCTTTGAATAATTCACATCTGCAACTTTATAAAGCTAATTGTTTGATTTTTGCTTAGATCTTAAACTAAAAAATATTAGATCTACTCTTACTTTAAAAGAAATATATATTAAGTAGTTTCACTGCTTTCTTAGCTTTACTCAAATGTTCCTTGACTTTATAAGGGAGGAAAGATCAGTCTGCTGGTAATTTTTCTTTTTTGTATTCCCTGTGTCAAAGTTTCTTAGGTTCAAATATAAAGAATACTTTATTTATTCTTTTTTTTTATGGTGCTGGGGATATCTATTCATTTTTAAAAGAGCATTTCTTTATTGGTTCTTTCCATGTTCTGTGCTTTAACAAAAGCAGGCATAGAGACACATGTCCTTTCTTTCATGGGAGACATGTGAATTCTTTCTGACATTCTTGCTGAAACCTGAAGGAGTCGATGTTCTCCCAACCTTGGCTCCTAGCAAAGAACTCATTAGACTTGGATTCACATGACATGGTTATGCAGCAATTTTCCATCCTGTCCATTATGGTTAGATGTAATATTCAAGTATTGGGAAGGTGGATGGACTTTACCTATCAGTCTCACCTCCTCCCCTCTAAAACAGCCCAGATTCCATTTCTCACACATAGGAGAGTTGGTTATGATCCAAGGAGGTCTATTACACTTTTAGCCACATCAGAAGTTTCTCTCCATATGCTGAGCCAGAAAGTGCATCTCTTTGTCTTCACCAGAACTCTCATGCTCTTTTTGGTCACACACAGCAAACCTAGTACTTATTCCATATGGAAATCCACCAAATAGTGAGGACATGAACAATTTCCTAGGACTTTTTTCTTCAGGGTAACCATTCCCACTTTTTTTGAATACACTTCATGAGTAAGTCTCTTGACCATCCTGGCTTTAGTCTTCTACTCATTTTGCAGTTTACTCAAAACACAACACCTCTCTGGTCTGTGTGTGCCATACTACGATGTTTCTCCTAATGAGATTATTATTAATCCCCTTTTCAGATATTCTATTGTAAATACCAAGGAGGAAAAGTGTGAGAAATTACAATATGTTTTCACTTTACTACCATATCTAGAATAATACCCCCTGTAGCCTTGAACGGTTTATATCAAGGCTTCAACCTTAAAAAATAAATAAATAAACCACAAACAAAAATGCTCATCATATGCTTAAGTTTTCTAAGGCAAATACCATTAAAAAATACATAAATTTAACTTACTTGTTCTTTCACGCTGTCACCAGTAAACATGTATTTCATATGATACAGGAAGTCACAGATGGGATCCATGTAATTTAAATGGGTGCTACACTGGTCTACATTCAGCAGCATGTCATAAAATGCCACACCAATCTATTCAACAAATAATGTGAAATTATTTAAATAGCCAACATAGTTAAATAACCCAGCATGACACAACTGGACTCCATTATAACACCATCAAGTGGGATGGCACGTTTGTTGAGGAAGTGTCACAGTCATGTACCTCTATGCACACAGGAAATACCATGCAGCCTGAATTTACAATGAAATCCACAGTGCAATTTACAATGAAATCCACAGTGCAAGGAGTATAAGGTATACTCCTTAAATAAAATTTATCTGCAGAACTTGAGTCATTTCTCTTAAAATTAAGAGGTAAATGATTCCCTTCCTAGATACCATCTCTTTAATTTCTGGGATAACTGTGTTCCAGGATTCTTGCACTATAAATTCTCAAATGTACTTCCACATCCTTAACTTTCATCTCAAACTTGATTATGAGGTATTTCTTCTGGCATCTCCAAGTGAACACATCTCATACCAAACTCATTATAGGCAAACTGAATTCTCCTAAAATGCCTTTTAGATCCTACTAAACTGACTTTACCACTAATGGTTGTGACTTGCAGTTTGAAAACACAAGTAAAGAAACTTAAATAGATCCTTTACAATTACAACAGATTATATTTTACCTCTATCATACATCGAGTTCTCTCCTGCTGAAATCTTTGTAAAAATGGTCCTACAAGATGGTATACATAAAGCAACTGGAATTCAGTCTTCACTATAGGAAGCAGTACTTCAGTGAGAAACCTAGAATTTGAAGATAAATATCTTTTATGAAGTGAAAGCAGTTGGAATCTTTGAATTCTATTAATACAGTATTTACAAAAGTAAAGGTATTTACAAAACAATTTTTTAAAAAGGCCCTTCTAAATTTGATAACTGTATTTCCAACTAATCTCACATTTCTTACGAACTCTTACTTTCATTATTTATTGAAATACATTACTTCAGATTTAAAAGTTATTCTTATCAATACAACTGTTGACTGACAAAGGTAAATGATTTGAAAGAAAATAATTAATCTCATATAAATGCTGTTCTCAAGAAATTTGAATCTAATTAATATCAATTTTAAGGTCAAGAAAAATAACCAGAAAATATGCTGATAAAAGCCTTTCAATCCAAAAGGCAACTACTGGGATATAGTCTGGAAACAGCATACATTTGACTAAGACTCCTGAATCCATAATGGAAAACTAGATGCCAGATTATTACTTTTACACATATGAGTCATTTTAAAAAAATAATTCTGAAATAAAGGAGGTTTTCGGATTAACCAGGGACTCTACTTTGCAAATTATTCTCATGTGTAAATGAGAATCTAAAGAAAAGAAAAACCAAAGGCAAATTTGTTTCTGAAATTCTAATACTTACTTTGGAATGAGAGAAAGTTGCCCAATGCTGGAATGGTGCCACACAGCATGTGCCAGTGCTAATGTGTAGCTACAGCTCATCTCTGAGTAGGACTGATGACAAGCAGTGAAGTCAAACAGACGGAATGGATAACCAACCCACTCTGTTTCTGATGTCAAGCTTCGACTGCTGATAACACTCACAATTCGATCATGAAGAACAATCCAATATGGTTCCTTTAAAATCAGAGGAAAGTGGGTGAAAAATACCCCTTACCTAGCATTTGACCCCAAAGCCTATAATACTATTCCTTTCTCATCCTTTAGGCTTTTCTACTTATCCCACTTATTTTCACACAACAGAGATTTTGAAATGCAGTTGAATGGCTTTGTAACTGGTCAAATTAAATTAATAGGGAGCTGAGGAAGAACTATCTGTCAGATGGAAGGCTCCTCACGTGTTTGCCCAGATTATTTAATACCAGACATTTACCATATAGTACAATGACTTTATTAATAGTTACTATACAGACAACACTAGTACATGTATAAAATTCAGAAATAATTTATGCATTTTGAAGGTGTTGTAAGGAAAAAACAATTCACAGAGCTGCATAATCAAACAAGTTTATGGAGCACCACGTTAGATAACATTATTCAAAGAACCAACAGAAAATTACATGGCGCTGACTAGATACAAGTAGAGGTCAGGAAAGGAAGACTTTACATGAGCTGGAAAAGTCAGAGAAGGAAGCTGTAAACTAGCTAAGAATAAATGGACGTTAGAGAAGGTTATAGAAGGGAGAGTTTTGGCATAATGTCTTATTTACTAATGTATCAGAAGATTTAAAACATGTCTGTTTCTATCAGCATTATTTGCATGAAGAAAGGCTCTAGATACCTAACATATTAAATGGTCAAAGCAGATCAGATTCTAATGTAAAAACTAAGGTTGGGTAGAGAAGGTGGTACTAGAAGATGCAGAAATCTGTTAAGGCACATTTTCATTTGATGCACAAAAGGCAAGAAAAAATAATAGTCACTATAGACTTTTTTTTAATATGAAAGACTAAAAAATCATTAATTTGCATAATGTCCTTGTATAAACTCATCCTAGCTATATTTCATTACTAAATATAAATTACTATTATTAACTCACTGGTAGGGCAGTGATGATCAAACCAATTGCATTCATCCACGCTGTAATGTTCTCTCTTGGTACTAAGGGCTGACTGCAAGTAGATGAAAAAATACAAACGTGAAATTACAAAACCATTTTACATGGCTGAAAAGAGATCTTATTTTGAAGACATATATAATTCAGAGACTAGCAACTGTTTCATGCCAAATAAACAATAGATTTTCTTACTGAATAAAAATTTAATATACACAAAAGCCATAAGGCTTTTCTTCTTACTTTTTTTTTGGTTGCATCCTTTAATAATAATTGTTGGCTGAAAAAACTATTTCATTTTATTTATACTTCTTTCAATCTTTATCCCTGATCTTTTGCTGATCTTTAAAAGAATCTTTTTTTTTTTTTCCCCTTTTCTTTTTGTAGTGCTGGGGATCAAACCCAGGACCTTAAGCATGCTAGGCGACCAGTCTACTACTAAGCTACATTCCAATGCCCTGAAGATCCTGAAAGATAATTTTTAGTGATAAGTTAACATCATCCAAAACTAAAGGTCAAACATGAAATAAACAGCAGAAGTGTGAACATGAAATAAAGAGCAGAAGTGTGAACAAACCTCTATACATTACACCTATATCATGAAGATGAGATCAGGAACCAGAAGATGGCTATTAGCCAAAGTGCATCAGTCTTGGGGTACAGGGGGGGTGCAACGGGTTTGTCTAACAGCTCCAAATAAAATATCATTCTCTTTAAAAATAATCTTATTGCATAAATCAGCATACATACCTTTTCAGTACGACATTTAGAAGGGCATTCCCAACATCTTTGCCTGAAACTGCCAAGGCCATGAGCTCCACACAAGTAACATGCAGAGCATGGGCAGCAGGGTTGGGAAACTCATTGAATCGCCAGTCACAGTTTGGGAATGGACCAGGAGATTTGCCAGCCATCGGTGCGGACAATTAAAGCAATAACAACTTGGTTATGTTGAGACTGATGCATTTGTATAATGATTTAGAGATTTCAAAATGTTTTACAAGTAAACGCATCATGTGATTATCAGCTTATCTGATTATGAGATGCCAAGAAGTGATTTATCTATAGTTAGATTAAGAGGCATGACAGAAACCAAATACAAATAAGTTTGACATGACTGAAACATACTGATAGCAATCATCTGATCAAATACAACATATAAAGTGCTGGTCTTATAGGTGGGTTATTTTAACAGGGGCATTGTAATAGCTATAGATGTAACTAAGATATCCTTGGTTTCATCAGCCTATTTCTTTTAATAGTTAGTGGGCAAGTGTACATAAAAATTACTTTATAATGAGTAATTATTTGACCTCGGGAAATAAATTCCTTTGTTCAGCTCATTCATGTAATATCTCTCTATCTAGTGGTATGGCATTTGTAGATACTGTATACAGTGTGCTAATAACTGAAAACATGAAATCAAAATGAATTAAAAAGCAAATATAGCTTTTTCATTAAAAAAGTTCTATTATTGTATATTAATTACTTTTTTAAAAAGCATTCAAGAATTTATTTAAAGAAACAGGACTATGTTCTATAGTTTTAAACAGTTACATCTACTACCATGAACAGTATGTTTATTTAGAAATAGAATTTTTTTCTTTGAAACCAATCTTCATAAGGTCTGTTTTTAAATGTTAAGTATCAATGGAAAGAATTTCAACCAACCTGGCAGGATGGTGCTAATATAAGACTTCAAAACCCTTACAGAGGTAAAATTTAATTAATTTTTAAATAAATGGAAGCTGGGCACAGTGGCATAAGCCTGTAGTCTCAGCTACTGAGGAGGATAAGGCAGGAGTATTGCTTGAGTCCAGGAGTTTGAGGCCATCCTGGGCAACACAGCAAGACCCTATCTCAAACAGACAAAAAAGCCTAAAGCATTGAAATATATAAAAATATCATGTTAGAAAAAATTTGTTCTCACAAATAAAAATACTGTTATTTTTGAAGAGTCTGAAAATATCACAATAAAAAGGATATTATCTACTAGTCTGCCAATTAGTTTGCAATAGTAGGAATCATCTGGGACCCAAGGATTGTCCTCTCGTGGATTCATAGCATACTTCAGGTAAGTGTCACTTAGACACCAGCCCTGTGGTCGATTATCCTTAAGTGAGCCAATGATTGCATGGACAAGTTTTCGTTTGAGATGGTCACGGTTTCTCAAGTACATTTCATAATAGTGCAAAGTATTATACAGGTAAGTCACGGGCCGATCTGCCAAAAAAGAAAATAGATCACCACAATGTCTACTGGGATACTGAAAACTGAAAAACAAGATTACTGAAAAACTCTGAAGATTATAAAAAAAATACTTCAATGCTAGGCAACTGCATTCAACAAATACTTCAATATTAAGACAGGCAGAAGGCTCCTAATAATACACATAGTTTACATTTAAGGCTATTCATACTCTGAACTAACAATTCTATTTCTGGAAATTCATCCTGCAAAAATGACACATAGTAAAAATGTCACTGTTGTTCTGTTTCCACTAGCAAAAGATTAGAAACAGCCCAAAACAGTCATAAGCAAAGGACTGGTAAATTATTGAATGCGTAAGCAGTTCTTTATGTATAGATACAAGTAATGCCAATGCATGATACAGGTAGAAAAAAACATGGTACAAACAATGTGTATATTATATTGTTATTTGTATTAAAAAATGACAAATGAGGAAATCAAAGAGAGGATACACAGAAACTGGTAATAGCGTTGCTTACAGAGAATAAAACTGGCTAACTTGAAGTCAGAAATGGAACTTCTCGCTATATACACTTCTGTACCATGTGCATATATTATCTAATCTGGAAGAAAAGTATTTTTTAAAGGAATACACTCTTGAACGTCATACCTATTCTGTAGTGCTAATACACAATTCATGCTTCTGCTTTAGAGGAATATATCTTAAAGATGAAAAAGAAAATCAGATCACCAGATAAATACACTTTGTTCCCATAGTGGCTATTCTAAGATCTTCACTCTTCTATTGTTGACCCCACCATTCTCCAGTTATGATGCTTAACTAGAGCTAGAATGATTAAGTAGAATTGTCCATGATTTCTTTCCACATTCTCCTATCAAGTCCTGTTCCTTCTTCCTTGACCATTTGTCCCTTCTTATTTTCTGTGCCAACATCCTTGTTTACATGCTAATCACACATATGAGTTTTTAACATGTCACTGCAATGACTCCTCCTTCCAAGGTGTGTTGCAAACTATAATTGGCCTTATCTTTCTAAAACAGTGCTTTCCATGCCATCATCTTACTCAATAGTTTCTGGCTATTATCGTCAGGTTACAAAATCAAAACTGGCATTTAAGGTGAAGTTACATTCAGATGCAGTCTCTCTTTCCAGTCTTATTTCAAGTAAAAATTCTCAATTCAGAAGAATGAGGCAATTTTCCTTCAAATATGCCTTGTTTTTTCTCCATGATTTTCCCAAATTACCCCTCCTGTCTACTGTGCTCCCCTTTCCCTTTTGCTTATACAAATCATATGCACCAAAAACCAAATGCCACCCCCATCTAAGAAGCCTGTTAAGATCTGTTTAGTTCATAGTAACATCACTCTGCTCTCACTTTTATATATATTTTAATGCCATATTTTGTACTTAATGACATCACCCAGAGCACTTACTCTAAAACACTTCAAAAAATAAAACATTTAAAATAAACCTTTAGCGCCACTATTACCACATGGTCATGCCCAGTCTACTTTTGTTCATACAAGGATTTAGATGAAATTATAATTTTAAAAAGCTCACCATGAAATTTATATAAGCCTCCTAGGTGATCCAGTAGAGTTTCCAGTGATTTGGATACTGGATATAACTCTAAAAATCTGTGAATTACTATATCAAATACTGGGAGGAATCGCAGACACACATTTCCAAAATAGATTGGCAGATAGGGGGACTGAATCTGCACAGGAGGATCAACTTGTTCCGCCAGGCCCTCAAAATACAGTTTTTCTGGATATTTCTGTGGAAGTAAGGAGATGGTAAATGTCTGATGCATCTTTTAAGATTCTCTTAAAAGAGCTAAATAAAACTGAAAATACTGTTTAGATTTTTTTTTTTTTTAAATAAGGTAACTTTCTTTTTTGGTGCTGGGCTTATGCTACACATACTGTTCCACTGAGCTCCAAAGAGGAAATATTGCCTTATACCTTCTTCATCTTAAAGGTACTCAAATGTCTACTAAAACTATAGTTTCAAAATATTCTTAGTTCATTAGAGTAACTACAGAGTTAATTTACCTCCACACAGATCAGAAAGAAAACAGTAGAACCACAGAGAAAACAGTAAAATACCTGAGTATGGCTTTAAAACGACTACTTGAAACACTGAGTAGAATGAGTACCTTGTGATAATTCATGTGCTTGGTATGCCAGTCATTCTGCAGCCAGTGCTCTGGGGAATTTTCCTTCACAAAGTCACTTACTCGATTTCTAAAGTCATTTGGTTTGAGTAACAGCAACTGAATTATGAAGTAACAAACCTGGGCTTCATTTCCTTCATGACTACGCATGGCCTTTGGAGAACAACAAGAAACTGAATGAAAATGCCCACTCTATGCAAAAAGCATTGCTCTGCCACTTGGTAATCTAAATTTCCAATACAGCAATATCTATCATTAAGATTTCCTAAGATGTCCAATCTATCCCAAATCAACTGTCACCAAAGTTCATGTGTGATCTCTTATTTCCTGGCAATATTTTCCTTATACCTCTATCTTACCCTTTTATTTTACTGATTTATAGATTTATTTTATTTCCCCTAGAATATTATAATTATCTTTATATTTATGTTCCACAGCTAATGTCAAAGAACTAAGCTAAATGAAATATGACCATCATAGCAATTTTTAAAATGCATTATTTCTAACCTGATTCAGTCTTCAAGTTTTGCTTAAAATAGACATCAAAGTCAGGAGACAAAAAAATATTTGGAGAATATTCAGTGACTATGAGAAACATTCAATTAAGATTATAGCTACCAAAGTGAAGAGAAATGGTTTTATTAGCTCTGCACAGAAATGCAGTGACTTTTTGCTACTTCCCACCCCTAGTGGGAGCCCCTGAAAATCAACTCAGAATTTAGCTGTGCATATTTTAAAGTATCACAAGACGATGACCATATTTCTTTACTTCCTGTGCATGGAACAGTAATTATCCAAAACACATTTAGTGAATGAGTAAGTAAAAACTTTAGGAAATCTCTGATTTTTAAAATGAAGTGAAAGCAATGCGTGATTGTAATAAAAATCCACTAAGTCCTTTGAAGCAATATAGACTAGATCAGTACAAATTTATCAGTCACAAATTTTGACCCAAAAGAGAATAAAAAACTTATTCTTACCAGACAGAGAATTAATCTGTCCAATGTAACAATGTTGTATTTCCATACCATGTCATTAAGAATTTCAATGCACTTATTAAGTTGCTGGCCTCCTGCCGATGTAGAGAACTCATATACCAGGAAATCTGCAAATGTTCTCACATGGGCTACCAAAGCTCTGGCTCCAATTCTCTCTAATACTCTGGAAGGTTGAGAGTAAAAAATAAACTGTATTGCTATATGAATGTAATAGTTTGCCAAATGGAATGCAAATCTAGGTTCTTGGCTTACCTGTAGCCAATCTGATTAATATGATCTGTGTCCAAGAGCATTTTCCAGAGAAGACAAAGGAAAAGAGGAGGAGAGCCTTGTATGGAAAAGTGGGTAATGATGTCATTTTCATTGGTCATAGATTTCCACTTTCTATACTCCTCTTCAACATTTTTTTTCAGATTAAAACGACTTTCCTGAGGTACATTATTTTGTTTGAAGAATGCCTAAAAGGAAAACCAAAAGTTTTTCATTGGTTATAGTAAAAAGATAATTGGATAGGGGGTTAAGAAACAAGTTAGATTTGGTTTTCACATTAATAAACTGAGTGGCCTCAAGCAAGTCAGTAATTAAGGCCTGAATTTTTATATCTGGAAATTATGCAGGCTTGACTAGATTTTAACTCAAATATTCCTTTTCTGGAGATTTCCTAAACACAAATTTCAAACAAGTGTGAATTCAAACTTTCTGCAATCATTTGTTGTTAATCTTAGAAGGGGTGGAGGGATAAAAAAGAAATGTATCTATCCTTTGGTTATATTTTATTGTCTCTATAAGGAAGATACACTACACTAGACTCCTCAGGGTGTGGTCCCTAGATCATCAGTACAGTGTCACCTGGATTTTGCAAAAGAAATTCCTAGGCCCTATCCAGATCTACTGAACCAGAAACTCCATGGGTGAGTCTAAGCAATGTGTAGCTTAGTAAGCCCTCCAGGTGGGTCTGTCAAGCTTGAAAACTAATGCTATAGCCCGACTACAAGTTATGGAAATGAATATTCATTGTGCCTTAAAATTTCCTTCTAAAAGTAGAAGACAGATGAGGTTTTATTTTTTTAGTTTCACTAATTTTATTTTATTTTATTTTTACAGGTTGAATGTATTTTTTAAAAATTTTTCATTAATTTTTTTTGACAGTGATAAATTTTTTTTTAAATTTTTTCATGCATGTATATAGGATAATAATGTTTGTCTCCATCTACCATCCTTACCATCCCCACCTGCCCCACCCCTCCCCTCACTCCCCTGAGGTTTTGTCTTTTGATTATAATAGTCAGGTACATAGTTTAGATGGGAGACTTGAAAAAAAATTCAGTTAAGTATAGCATATATGCACTCTATAAAGCACCATTAAATTTTATTTCTTTTCATTTCAATTCTATGAGGAAATTTTTCACATAATGTGCTGATTTGTGTGAGATTCTAAAAATGTTAGTTATTAAGATGAAGCTATAATAATTACATTTTCAGAAACATGTCCGGCGACAGAGTAAGATAAAAAGCAACTCAAAGAGATTCTGGATATAAAAGTAAGTTTTAAAAAAAGAAATACAAGCCAATAATCACTGGATGTCACCAAGATTCACTCCAAAATGACACTGTGAATGGGAAGAAAGATTTCATGTGTACCCAATATGTCATTCAGGACCAAATTACCTGTAGTGGGCCTGGAAAACAGCTAAGGGTATGTGAAGCCCAATTATGAGGAGTAAAACTCATGATGGTCTGAAGTATGTCTTTACACCAAGTTCCCTGAATTGAATCAGAGCCTGTAAAAAAATCTAAACATAAAGAAATAGATGTAACCCAGATATAAGTGATCATATACACAACTCAATTATACAGAACATAGCAATTACGTACATTCAAGAATTTCACCTTAGTGCATTCATGGTTTCCCTAATTATGTTTCACTTAGGGCCCAAATTTTCTTCGTTTATAAGTGAGTGACTTGGATTATCAATTAGGAAATAAAACAAAATTAGTGAAGAGAAATCTCTGTCTCACTCTTCCATTTTCTTTTTAAGTTATTAGAGTACTAGTGACACAACAGTGGGACAGGCCACCACTACTGTTCATTAAGTTCACCTTAAAAATGATTTACAAGGTTTTTATTGAACCAAAGGAAAAGAAATAAGAAAGTCTTTTCTGGTGATTGAAAAAACTACATACTACAGGCATCTATATCTAAATCAAAGAGGTTTATTTATATAAAATAATATAGTTAGCATAAGTATTTATGGTTGTTAAATTCAATACCTATTTTTTTTTTAAACAACCATTATTAAAATGTGGCCTGTTGATCTCTGGGGGTCCCTAATGTTCTTTCAAGGATTATGTAAGGTCAAAACTATTCAAATAATAATAATACCAAGATATCACTGGCTTTTTACTGTGTCAATGCAATACTAATGGAGCAAAAAACAATTGTGGTAAAGCTGCTGGTTATCAGTACAAACAAAATAGACTACCAGACTATAAACCAATAGTCATTATATTCATCACAATACCTTCTCAGTGATTAAAAAAAAAAGAGTGCCAGGTTTGCTTAAGAGTATCATTGATAAGTTATAATATATGGTTTTGTACAGTTACAATATATTTTTAAAAAGCTAGCAGAAAGGATTTTAAATGTTTTTACCACAAAGAAATGAGGGATGTTTAAGGGGCTAAATATGCCTACCCTGATTTGAATATTATACAATGTATACGTAAATCAAAACATCCTGGTGTCCTGTAAATACATACAATTTTATCTGTCAATTAAAAGTGACTTAAAATGACTATGTTGATAAAGCAGTAAAAAATTATTAACCTCAATTCTTTTTTAATATTCTATGTGACAAAGTGAGAAGCACAAGCAAAGCATTTCAAACTACAGGGTATCTTGGGGTAAAGTATTTGTGTAATTAAGTGCTGAGTTAAATTAGCTGATTTTTTTCATGGAATTTCAATTTCACTTAAAAGAACATCAGACAGAAAGCTGTAATTATTCAGTCAGACATTAGCAGTCTTCATCTTGAAAATTATCAAAGTAAGCCTAATACTTCAAACAAACAAATGACAGTATATTACCAATGATAAAATTTGATGTTTTAAGCGAAAATTAGAATATGGGAAAACTTATCTTCACTGCCATGACTGTAAGAGTTTTCCAAAACATGGAGATTTTCTTATGAAATTTGTAGTGATATTAACATGTAATTCTCTGATACTAAATAATGAATTACGTCAACATGTGCTTGAAATATACAATTAAGTGAACCAATGTTTTCCAAATGACCAATTCACAAAATTATAATTTTTTAATATAATTTTACATGGATTAAACTGTCTTTCAATGTATGAAATAGGGCAATGGTTTAAAGTCTAACAATGTAGGAAAAGTTAACTGAGAGGGTTTTGGATTTCACACTGCAGTTAACTTGTAAGGAACTATCAAGTGTCCAATTTTGCTGTCATGTCAATGGATACTCACAATTATCTGAAAAGGGTATCAAAATACTCTTCCCTTTTCCAACTCTGCATTTGTGAGAGGCCATACTTTCTCCACTTACTTTAATTAAAATAACACTAATATATTGTAATAGATTAAGTGTAGAAGCAGATGTGAGAATCCTACTATCTTCCTTCATACCAGACCTTAAAGAGCCTTAAAGAGTGATGCAAAATGCAAAATAAAGGCACCTCGTTCCCTAAAATCTTGTTCTATAAAATAGACTTTCGTTTTTGTAAAATATTATTTTTGTTACCATGTAAGTAGTTTATTCTTCAATGAATTAAAACTTCATTTTAATCTCTTAGATAGCAAATATTCATAGAAATAATCCATAAATAGAAACTCTTTGGGAAGTCAAAAATGCTTTTCTAAGAGTATAAAGTAGTTATAAAATCAAAACACTTAAGAACCACTACTTAAAAATTATGATAAAATGACTGAAAAGTGATACCCAAGCTGGTTAAAATGATGGTATACAAGAACTTCCACTAATGACAGAAATAGTAAAGATATCAAAATAACAACTGTTTTTTTTTTTTTAACAAACGAGAAGTATCTTCTTAGTATGCTCTCCCCACAGTAATCAGTAGAATGACAGCACACTTTCATCTGTTGTTGTTCATTGCAGTCAGTACCATAGTCATACCTGTTACATGAGTTGCTCTGGCTAAGGTCAATATCAAGGCTCGGTTCAGTTCTTCAGATTCCGCAGATAGTACCGTTTTGGGATCACTAAGGAAACGTGTAAACTGAGGCTGTACCTCTGAGCTACCTAATGCTGTTATAAGCCTGAGTGCAGTGCTCTCAACGCTGAAAGGAGGGCCAACAAAAAGAAATATGAGAAAGTTCAAAATTAGGAAACTAAACCTAATTCTAGGTCAATTAAACTGTAACAACATGAAAACTATAAATTTTCCTTCTTCAATTTAAAAAAAGCCCTCTTTTATGTGAGAATGAGTGTTGCTTAATTTGTTAAAAAGACCTGAGGTACCGAATTTTACAGTGAAAATCATGACATTTTCACACCTTTGGAAAAAGATAGCTTATAGCAAGTAGGACTAAAACCTTTCACATGGATATACAGCATTTCAAAAATTACATTTTTATATTTGAAATAAACTTTCAGTTAAAACAAAATCAAAATGTTACTTTAATCACAACCTGAAGTATGTTTAAATCTAGCATTCTAAGGTAATAGGTAAGAACATAATAAAGGCCTTTAAGGTACTCACTTTCAGCCCAAAGAGCGTAAAGCAAGGACTCAACTATCCTTATCAATTTCTATTAATAAACTGATCCTCACTCCTACACTAGAAATACTTTAGAAGCAGAGGAATTTCATGACAAATAAAATAAAAAAATGATACAGTGGATGATCAAGTTCTCCACCACTAACGAAGTTTCTTATAAATCTCAATGGCTTCACTGGGCTCACCAAAGATGGAGCTGGTTCTGGTTTGTTTGTGCAACTGCAGCCAAAGTATGAAGATGACTCAGGAGCTGAACTCTGTAATGAGGCTGAATGTGGTGCATCCGGTAGCTGAACATCTCAAGGAGCGTGTGCAAGATCCCCCAAGCATGAGACTTGAAAACAGTTGGTAAGAGCTGACCTGGAGGAACATGATAATTTAAGCAACCAAATATTAAAGGCTATGCACTAAAAGATGTTTGAAGAAAGTCACATTGAGTAAAATGTATGTACAGATCTGATCACAAAGATATACACAAGTATACACAATGATCATGAAGACACATGCACATATACACATATGCTTTCCACTTGTTCTCTTATTTTCCACTTTATTGTTTGGAAAAATATTTAAATTCTAATTATAATACCAAGTTTGTTTTTCTTTCTGGAATTGGATAAATAAGATTTAAATTAATCTGGGAAAATGAGACAAGTTATGAAAAATACTTATTCTAAATTATTTTAAAAATTATTTTCAAAAAGTTTTAATGTTCCCAACCTTTTAAAGTATGTGGTTCACTTTTCCTTTTTGCAGTGCTGGTGACAGAACCCAGGGCCTCATGCATGTGATGAGCAATCTACCACTGAGCTGTGTCCCATCCTTAGGTTTATTTTTTAATACAAAAAAATTATATCACATCCTCCTTTGCTTTCTCCTCCCTCCCAAGAAAGTTATAGTCAACTTCCTGTTACATGGAAATAAGAGTTATTATACATAAAGTTTAAATTGTATTGGTGAAAAGTTAGAATTCCTATGCATCAGAAAAAAATACTTCCGTATAAGAAAGTATTACTTAGAACTGCTAACAACTAACAGACATTATATCACCTCTTCTGCAATGAAGGCTAACTCCTTCCTCATTGCCAGTTAGACTCAATACCCACCACAGGACTGTACTGTTGCCTTTAACCAGAAACCAGGACATGGATTTTATCTATCCTGCTCACTACAACTCATTACCCTTTGCTTTTTCTTCTTTTTATTGGTTTTTTTTAGTTATACATGACAGTGGAGTCCATTTTGATAAAAATTATACACACATGGAATATACCTTATTCTAATTAGGGTCCTAATTAGACTTAAGGATTTACTGTGATATATTCATATACGAACATAGGAAAGTTATTACCCTCTTCTTATCATGTAACTTAAAAATATAATTCACTCCCCTGATTTCACACTTCCTATCCCTTTTATTTGGCTTTTTCTCTATAACATGTAACACCTGACACATTGCACATTTCACTTATTAGATTTATTGTTTGTCCCCCTCAATAGCACAGAACATCCATTGAATTAATGAATAAGTTAATGGTTAAAAACACCAAAAAGTCCTGTCTTACTGATAAATCCTTTGATGCCCAATGACTCTATTTCCATATAGACCAATAAACGACTGTAAGTTTCCACTAGGGCTGGAGCCAATGCCAGACTGGTCTTAGCATGAGCAAGTTTTATCACCCTGGTTGCAATGCTGTGAATAAGGCTGAGGATAAAAAAAGAAAATAAAATAAAAACCCACACTTTTTACAGGCATTACTCTTTTTATGGGTAACTCAACATATATCTGAACTGACATGATTTGAAAGGACTTGACTCACTTGACACATTTAAGTAGTGCAGAACACCTGGTAATCATGCACTGCACAAATGGAAACAACTCCCGTTTTTATGGTCCTTTCTGGCCAGGGGTGTATGTGCTTTCCACATGCATAAAGATCACCCTGCCCATGGAAAAATAAACTTTGGGTACAACTCAAAAGTACATATTTAAATACTTTTAGTCTGCTTTTTTCAAATATGTAACTAACAACAATTGAGAAATTAAGTAACTTTTTTCTCAGAATTCATAAATCACTGCTAAAACCCAAGCTCAAGTGGCAGCACCATGAGATGGAACCCTAAATTCCCCAGTTGTCCTCAGTCCCCTCCACAAGCACAAGCCCTCATGCACACTGGCATCAGGCTTCCCATTTTTTTGTGTGAGTCTCTACTCATCTACATTCTCAGCTTGGCTCCTCCAGGCATCTGAATTTCTAAAAGCACACCCAAGAGAGCCTTTTATCTTTTAGAAAACAAGACAATTTGAAAAATGTCCCCATTGTAATCAATAAAGTAAAAGCCTTAAAAATTTCACTTTTATGGACTCAGCAATTCTACATACAGAAAATTATTTAATAAAAATGTAATTAAAAACAATTAAAAAGAAAATGAAATTATGGTGAAAAGACTGTAATAAAGATAATCTTCATCATCCTCTTTTAACTATAAAGACGTTGCAAAAAAAGTTAAAGTCCAACAATGTGGAAATGGTTAAATCATCAATTACGATCTCATAAAAACTTTCTTTGTAACAATTCAAAAAATGCCTTTGAAAAACTCTGGAGATGAAAGGTGTCTGACTGAATTTTATTGGAATCATATGATTATCAAAGAGCAAAACAAATTCATGTATTTATCCACAGGGGAAAAAAAGACTAACAATATACACAAAATAATTTTACAATGCTTATCTCTTATGGAAGGATTATGAGCAATTATTTTCTTTGTATTTACTTGTACATGCTAGAATTTCTACAATTAACAACATTCACTTTTGTACCAAAACATATCTAATTATTTTTTAAATGCACCTGACCATAAAACACATACATACAATCATGAAACCAATGTTTGTCCTATACTGGTTATCAATTCCCAGACATGGGGCAAAAAAAAAAAAACAAACAAAAAACGAACATACCTCATTTTGGCATGAACTGTCAGAGAATCCAGGAGGTTCATTGGTAAGGGAGTTATAGATGCAGAAGCCAAACAGCTTGTTCCTGGGAGAGGTATCCTCATAATTCCATTTCCATAAATAGTTTCTACCAGGGCTCCCATGGGTAATGTAAAACATTCTGAATTTGTGGAGTATGCATTACACAACAGGGCAATCTTATAGTCATTCATCTGTAAACTTTTATTTCTCAGACTCTGCTGTAAGAACCTAAAAATTCACATTCATTATACAGGAAAAATACAAATAATTTCCATGAAACTAACCTGAATTTTTAAAAAGTTGAAATTTACTAATACTATCTTTATTACCATAGAGATTATAATTTCTTTCAAATACATAATGGAAACACACACAAAAGTTTGGTAACATTTCAGAAGAAATTTGAATAATTAATAGTTAAAAATTAATAGATATTTGTTAAGTATATACTACATATACAACAGTGCATTAGACTGTTCCACAGAAATAATCCACAAGTCCATTAACTAGGTTTCTATTTCTTATCCATCTGCTTAAACACAACATATGCCTTCATTATTAGTATCGATAAGACATGGTGATTATGGGTATTTCATAAAATGAAAGCCACATGAAGTGAGTCCGACTACCCAAAGGCTCCTATGAAGAGATTTCCCGGTCCTTTCAGAAGAATTTCTAGGAGAGAAGTTCAGCTATCCTTAACACCCTGCACTAAAGCACTGTCCTATCGGAAAAGGGCACTTTTCCCTAGTCATCCCAGCTTTGGAAAACACATAGGGAACATGCCAGCCATGCCAGTTCAATCAGCTCCATCAGTTTTGGCAGCCCAGGGAGTGAGAGATGTCTCTGTCAGACCATGCTCAAATCCAAAACATTTGATAAATTTTGAAATATTTTCACATTAATAAAAGCTAAGATAATTCAATTAAATTAAAAACTTTAAAGTGAAACATGTAAAAACAAAAATTAGTCTTTAAAATTTTAAAAATTTTGCAAACATAGCAGGATTGATTAATCTTCCAGTTGTTTTCTGATGCAGTCACTGGTCAATTTCTCTTGCTCTCACATACATACTAAATATTTACCCTCAATTCCAGTGAGTGTGGGGAGTTTTCCAAACTTCAGATAGTGAAACCAATGTTAGCCTATAATCCACTGTCTAGTAAACTGAATATTAACCATCAAACAACAAATAACTTACTCATGGTGAAGCTTTAGGGAATGAGGTATTGGAATTTGTAGATTGGAGTTTCCATTTTGGGCTTTTCTATTGAGATGAATCCAAATACAAGTCATTGCAAAGGCATGAGTGGACTGGGGTTTGTTAATATCTGGAACTGGGATACACTGAAAAATAACAATTAACATATTAGAAAGAGAAGAATTAAGTAATTGTATTTTAGTAATCCCTTTCTGGTATATTTCTTTTTAAGTATTCTATCTTAAAAGCAAAGGAGATCAACAGAATAGAGAAAAGGAACCAGGGGATGGGAAAGAGAGGAGGGAGCCAGGAAGAGCTGGGGAGGGATATTGGTCAAATTATACTGCTAAACTGTATTCATGTACTAATATGTAATGATAAATCCCACCTTCATGTATAATTATAATGCACCAATAAAAAATGTAGAAAGAAAAAAATAAATAGCTTTTATTATTCTTAATGGTTCTTGACTATTCAATAATAAAAAATAGGTCTAATTGCCACAAAGCTTTAGAACTTTTGCAAGCTATACTATTTGCATGTTTTTAACATGCCAACAAAGTAACAAAATTTCATAGGTTCTCAGTCAAGCTTTTCCTCCTGTCACAAAGGATTCTCAAACAAAAACCTTTGATAAATTTTTTTTTAAAAAATTAAACACATCATTATGAAATCTTATTAAATGATAAATATAATGAAAACATAATTTCTAGAAATCTCATAAATTCTCTTCTGAATTGTTTGCTTTTTAATTGATAAATAAAAACACAAAATCATACACTAATGTGTGTATAGGGTACTATGTGATTTTTGATACATGTACACATTGAATAATCAGGTTACACATATCTCCTCAGGCATTGATCAGTTCTTCATGGTAAAAATATTCAAATTCTAGCTTTCTGAGATATACAGTTTATAAACACCATCTATAAAAACACTACTATGAAAAAAGAAAAAAAGATTTATATGATCTGAAGAGAAAACAGAGGATATGTAAACATCCTATGGAGCAAGAAAACACTAGGACTTCTTACTCCCATCTAACTGCAATTTAGTACCCATTGCTCAACCTTTCCCTGGGCCTCCTGAAAGCATATGTGCTTTTCAAAAACATATAAAAGTCTAAGAAATAGGAAATCTAAATGACTATCACTAAGTATACTGAATATTAAATGGGTAAAATGGCAGGAAGTTGAGAATTTGCTTTAAAATTGTTTAGCATTAACGAAAAAGGAAGAAAGTCAAAATAAAAATATTTCTAGGGGATGGGTACACAGGGGTTTACTGTTCTACTCATTCTACCTTTTTGTATTTAAAATTTCCCAAAAAAAGTGTTTCAAAAACTTGGTGACCATCAAAACACACCATATTTTTACACAAACACTTTATATAATAGAACAGGGGGTGGGGACATACTGAGGCTCAACTGACAAAGAAAAAATAAATATTTGTATTTAGTGTTTTTGAGGTAGGGTCTTGCTATGTTGCCCAGCCTGGTTGCAAACTCTTTGGCTCAATGCTCTTCCTTTCCTTCCCAAGTATCTGGGACTATCGGCCTATGCCACTGTATCTGGCTTTTATGTTAATGCTTTTTAAAATTGTAGGCCTATTTAAAATGTAGGAAAAGTGCTTGCTACACTCCATATTTAACTGTGATTTAGAATAAATTTTCAGAATGAACCTAATTCAATTTCTTTATTTTAAATAAGGAAACTAATATCAAAAGAGACTGAATGCCCAATCCATGATCACAGTCACAGAATTGGAGGGAAAAAACTCCCCCAAATCCAGTGCTCTTTTCACAAAATTACAGTAAAATTCTTAAACATAAATTAGATGTAATTATTCACTTATCACACTGTTAACTACTCAGTGAAACTTACTTCTTTTTCTGGGTAGAGAAGATCAAAGAGCTTCATGACAGGGAGAAAATCAGCTAGTGCATTTTTCTGAATACTTCCAGAAATGAATTGCAGGAGAACCCACATCAAATGATCTCTGCCTTTAATTAGTCCTCGCCCTGCTAACTGTAAAAGATGTTAAGTACAAATGTATACACAGCTACTTAAAGAGTGAGATGTAGGAAGTTGTGGGCTTTTCCCTGCTAAAAAAGAAGAGAAACATTGGTATATTGATTTGGAATTTAAATGCCCCTTAAAGATCCACATGTTAAAGGCTTGGTCCTCAGCTGATGGAACTACTTGGGAGATGGCGGAACCTTTAGGAGGTGAACCTAGTGGAAGAAGTTAGGTCATGAGGGTGAACCCTTGAAAGGCATACTAGGTCCTCAGACTATTCCTCTTCCTTTGCTTCCTAGCTGCCATGAAGTCTACAGGTTTCCTCTGCTCTGATATACTTGCCTTGCTGCACGCTGAAAGGCAACATGTACTGAAACCACTCAAACTGTAAGCCAAAACATATCTTTTCTCCTAATAAGCTGTTTATCTGGGGCATTCTGGCATAGCAATGGAAAGCTGACTAACACACCTGGCTTCTGTACTAGAAAGTCAACATCCAAACTTGATGTTAAGTAACTATTCAGAACATATCACAAAAAGCCAACTAAATTATTTTACTATTAAATATACAGGTCTCCTTTTCAAATAATTATGCACATTAAAAATTCAATGTTTTAGAACATAATTAAATTGATCCCGTGTGCATGAGAGTTAAGCCTAATACAGAGTAATTCTTATTAAAAATATTTTTATCAAAACATAATTTATTATACCAAAAGATCTTTGTTTCAAATTTAAAATCTTCAAGGACTGGATATCAAAAAATACTTCTGGTTTTACAGAAACCAGTTGTAGGGGAAGGGGTATGATGGTTAAAGAAATTATGAATGGACTGGGGATATAGCTCAGTTGGTAGAGTGCTTGCCTCGCAAACACAAGGCCCTGGGTTCAATCCCCAGCACCTTGAAAAAAAAAAAAAGAGAGAAATTATGAACAATTTGCTTCCTAAAATCATGCTATAGAAATGTTACAGATGTTAACATTTACTTTATTACCTTTCAATGTGCCTAAAACTTTATAACTTAAAGTTTCCCTTTCTTGGATTTACCATCCTTACCTTCCATCTGTAACCAAACTGGAATCAGTGAGGCCAGCCTTGCCTTTCTTTCACTCCTTGCTGTCAATCACCTAGTTCTGTGAAACCTCCTCAGCATATGTGATCTCTGGTTCATCCTCTCTATCCTGGTGTAGGCCTTCAGCATCTTTCACCTAACCCACCGCATTATCTTCTTTACTAATTTCTTTGCTTCTACTTTTGACCCCACCCATGTCCATTTGATTACCTTCCTTCATGGGGCCATTAGCAGCAATTTTTCCAACTTAAATATGATGATGCTATTTCCCACCTCATTGCTACCAAAAGAAAATCTAAGCTCCCAGAGCTGCATAAAGTTCTCTACATCTGTCTCTGCCTTCTTCATATAAACACTTTCTTCTTTAGGATCTTCTTTTCAGTTCTCACATACTTTCTTTTTCCAAATGATGATTTTATTGTTAGGAAAACACTATCTTTCCTCTTAGGAAACTTCTATTCATCCTTTAAGTGTTAGCTTAAAGCTCTCTTTGATAGATGGTTTTATTAGGGATGACTCATTCCTACTATTAGATTATACTCAAGTTGTTCACATGTGTCTTCTCCTGTAGTGAGGTGTTTCTTGAGGGTACTACAGTGGCTTTTCATCTTGTATTCCCCAGTTCTTGCATTGTGAATATGTAGAATGAATGAATGAATCCAGTTTTCACAATGACAAAAAAGTAAAAAGTTAAAAAAAAAAAAAACATAAAAGTATGGAACAGGACAAAAATTAGGGCGCTGACTTCTGCTGTTGCTGAAATTAGTAGGCACTGCCCAAGCTAGTCTATAGACTAATCAACACGTGTGATGGCTCTGACTAAAAGACTTGGTACATACCTTCTGATGAAGAGAAAGGACCATATGTGGAAAACTGGCAAACTGGAAAAGCACAAAGAAAATGAGCTGACTTGAGAGATGCTGCCACAAGAGTTGGCTTGTTCCCCCATCATCAAACTTCTCCTCGGTCTCGGACCGCTCCATGGCATACACCACCAGATCCACCAACTGGTCCTCCAGCACAGGGCAGCGCTGCTTGTGCTGTAGGGCAGAGATTAAATACAGTATTCCAAAAGCCTCCCGGTTAGTTTCAGAAGTAACCAGTTAATGGGCATTAATTGTACAAGAGGCCGAGAAGCATGGAATGAAGTTGAACTTAAGAAGTTAAGGTTAGATTTAGTCTTTATTAAAGCTGCATCATGTCACATTATCATAGAGGATGAGTTTCATGAAAAAATCCTTTTCGTGTTCTCCTTCAAAAGAGACTTCTTACTAACTCCTGACTTCCACTACTGTCATCATTTCAATTTGACAAAAGGCACTTCGCAGTACAAAAATTTCACTATTTATTCTTTGAAAAAAGAACATTTTAAAAGGCATATGAAATGGAACCAGCAGTATTAAGTTTGTAATCTAACTCAAAAAATGAACACCCTGAATTTTCCGGGAACAAATAATGACAAAGAGCAAATAAACTAGTATGTGAATTTTCAATTTTAAAATAATCACCACAAGTTTACAGTATCTTTGAATACTAGGTAAACCTAAATAGCTGTAAGATTACTCAACGTCTGTTTTTCAGTGAGTGATAATAATCCAGGTACAGAAATGGAAAGTTTTTCCACAATTAAAAAAATGAAGATCTCCAAATTAATCTCTGCTCTTTCCCCTTGAAAGCCAAACATAATGCAGCTTTAATTTTAGAGTAGACCATTTTAAATCTAAAACAAGAAAAAGAATTGAGTTTAAACACTAACAATGAAAATGCAACTTCCCTTTCTAGAGGCAAAAAGATTCGTGTTTTATTTTAAAAGTGATTTTAAAAATATATTTTTACCAAAGAAGTGTGTTAAGCCATATTTTAAAAGCCACTTGATTTTTCCTTTACAAATACACTATATGACTTAGTAGCAGGCTGTTCAAAGCCTTTCTAAAAAATACAATTACTAATATAGCTTTCCTCTAGACTTCAGATAAAATGATCAGTCTTTTGCCATGAAAAAGGGATATGATTTCTTCAAATTTAGAGAAAAAATGCAAAATGGGGACAAATTTAGAAATAAACAAAACATAATGAATTGCATCCCCTCTTTTGCATGCTCTTTTGCCAGCTCCAAATTGTAAAGCTCCAATGTAGCTGCACTTTCTTAAAGCATGCAAGTAAAACAAACATCTATCCAAAACAGTAAGCATCAATGGTCGTTTCATATTTTTTCCAAAAACACAATGCCATGATCACAGTTCAACCACATTACAGTTTTACAAATAGCAATATTAACACCACCAGTTGAGACTATGGTACTTTTCCTCCAAATGTAATTGTCATTATGAAGCAGAGCAAAGTGCAACAGACAACACTACAGACTATTTCTTAAACCAGCATGCAAAACTACTGTGTACAGGGCTTGAAATTCACTAGTTCTGCCAACCACCAACAACCTAAGAAATGTGTCAGACAACACAAATTTAGAGTGAGATCATTCAAAGTATACAAGAGTAAGAAAAATTTGTGAAAAGAAATAAAGCCAGGATTTCCAGTAGGAATTTTTCACTAGTGATGGGAATTTGCTTCACATTTGGAAACTAAACAATTTATCATCTATTTCTCCATTCAAGTTGGTCTTCCATCAATCTACTTCAGGAAAAAAGAACTAAATAAAATTGGTAGTTAGTACCTGAGTCACTTTGGAGTTTCCCTTTTTAGTATTAGCTATGTTTTTAAAAACTAGCTTTTCACCTGCATGTTTTTAGGCATGTCATGATAGTCATTTATTTAATGATTTAAAAAGAAAAACCAAAAATCTTAAAATTGTGACAATGTGAAAACAACTAGGAAAGTTACAGTTAAAGCTGATAGTCTTTCAGTATATGCCATTGCTCAAGATTATCCTTAACTTTTCTGTTAAGAATTCAATCCATTAGGATTCTTTGTGATTCTTAATGTCTTGTTATCTGAGAGTAGTAGAACATCCAATAGGGTTAACTATAAATTTCCCAGATGTTTTTGGTTAAAGCCAAGGATATTTCTCAAAACGAGTTTAAAGATAGCCTCAAACATGTTGCTTTGTTTTTCTGACAATTTTGATAATATCTAAAAAGAAAGATTTGAACTATAAAATGATCTGTTTCTTTTCTCAAATACGTTTTTAGTTTTTGATTATTAAAAAACAGGTACATTAAATTATTAAAAAATGAGTAAATTAAAATAATTATTAAAAATAGGTACATTAAAAATTAACTTTACCACACATTATTATAACACAATGGAACAAATGAACATTTGCCAAGTAGTTTAATGGTCTATGAATAAAGATTAATTATCAATCATGAGGGTAAGATAATTTTGCAAGTCAACAATGCTATTCCTAACTATGGTTATGTACATCTTACTTCCTGAAAGTGTTGGTAAATTTAAGTCTTCAAAATACTGACATATAAAGTTTAGTATTTTAGTTTATATCATATTTATAAGCATATTTAGTTAAGATGTGTTTTAACAATAAGAATATCTAAATCCATTATTTTTACAATTTTATTTCTTCATAGTAGCCCGAATTGTACTGGAACTTTATATAAAATTTTCAGCTTTGACAAAGCTAAAAACAGGCAAAAGTATTAAGAAGCCCCACCTATGCCTCTGAACCCTTTCCATCCTTGTTTAGGCTGGTAAATGATAATGCTTTTCAGTCTTAGTATCTCACATCCTGTACTGAGTTGACATTTTTCACATAACAGTTCTGGTACTGCTTTTGCAATGCAAATCTGACATACAGTACTTAGGAGGGTTTAATTCTAAATCATTATTTCAGTGCTCTCTATCAATTTTAAAGTAGTATCTGTTCAGGACAAGTTGGGAGGGAAAAAAATCTCTTTTCAGTGTCATTTATCAATTCTTTGCTTTAACCAAGGAAGTTACCAATTGGAATCAGAGCCTTACAACAATTAGTAACTTCTAAGGTTATTTCAAAGAGAAACTGAGTTGATTAGTTTAAGATAAACTGTCCTATGATAGTCAAAGTTCATGCCCACATGTAAAAGCTCAAGGAGCTGTGATTTATACTTTTGTTCAGTAGAAAAAAACTACAAATTCTCTCATTTGAACATATAAAACAAGATTGTTCTACTGTGAGTTTAAATCCAACTCTACCTTGCTGGTCACTGAACTGGGCTATTTATGACCTTCTGAATATTACCCATTTTCAGATAAAATATAGCCCAATTCCTACTGGAAAATGCAATATGGACAGATCTTTAAAAAGTTTCAAGCTTTAAGTAAATTATTGTGTTACCAGAGAAAGGACAAGAAAGTATAGTACAGGACGTAGTTCTGTAATGATAAAAGATATAAGAAGACTTGATTATTTTTAATCATATGCTTCTTATACTGTGTGCTTTCATTTTGTACTCTTCTTTCCAGTAGGTAAAAATAATGTATCAAGTCAGTTCAGCATGTCGTCTTCCATCTACCAGTCCCCTCACTACAGTTTCCTATGAAAACAATTACTGATGAACTGTGAATTTTTGACAATGTTTACACTACAGTGGGACCAATACTAATAATGTTCTGTCAGCATTTCCATTATAAACTTTATTTTTTATGGATTTATGTCTTAGTCATAAACTTCTTTTAGGTTGAAACTTGTTACTGAAATGATCAGATCAGAAATACTTTTTTTTCTGAATTGTTTTGTCAATTTACACTTTGAGCTGCCCCCAAAAGAAAAAAGCTGTGGACAGCTAAACATATCTGGGGTAAGGTACTTGCAGCTCAAATGACCATGGGTACATTTATCCACCAAACTGTAAAAAAATTGAGTCAAGTATGACTTCTAGTTCATTGCAAAAATTATTTTATGACATAGCATGAAGCATTCTTCCAAAGTTAGTTGAATACTTACCTCTAACTCAAGTGAAAGTTGACCAGAACTAATGACTTGATATTTGAGATGTTAAATTGACAGATTATATTGAGGTAACTGTCTGATATTCTAGTGGTGAAGCAGTTTCAATTTCACATGTACAAAGGCTTGTCCAAACAAGGAAACTTGGTGAATTTTTCAGAAGAAAAAACTTAAAATAATAAGAGAGATACTGCTACTAGGGTGAGGTTTGGCATGCAAAGTTTCAACACTGAGCAAGTTTTATGGCCAAGCTATATGTCCTTAAAAATAGGGCTTTATAAATGGAAGCACTGGCACAACCTTCACTATAGTATTGCAAACAGTAACGCTATTTTATATAACCTAGAACAAGAATGTCTTTTTAAAATAAAAAAGCTGGTCTATTTTAATATGTTGGGCTCAAAAATTTTTAACAAAAATAATTGGAACCATTATTTTAATTAAAATCTCAAAGGTGAAAAGTCCTGGAACAGACTTGGGACTGCATAAGAGTTTGGCTTGTAAAGTATGGCCATAGTGTTTATTTCCCCACCATAAGTGAGCTGCAACTGAGAGGAGCCCACTCTAGGAGAAGGACACATCTGGCAAAGACTGACAAAGAAGGGTGTTTGTCAAGAGGTGTGGGGTCACCTAAGAGTGTGACATTTCTTCGTCAATCCCCATGTTTCCAAAAAAGACGTCCCTGTATAAAGCTTACCACTCCAACTTTTAAAAGCAGCATAGCTCTATTAAAGTGCTTTTATCTCTTCTTGTTTTGATTTAAATTTGTTTTTAAGACAAAGCAACATCAAAGCAACATATGTTCTTTTTTTGTTTGTTTGTTTTAACAGTCCGGAAAGATAGAGGCTACCACAAATCTTTCCATCTCTGAAAATTTCATTAGGCTAGCTTTTGCTCTAAAGTATGAAAATATTAAAATGGAGTGGGAAGGAAAAACAACCCATCAAAAAGTGACAGGCTTTATTGAGTACCAGGTGTTGTCTCTTAAAAAAATAAGAATATTTAAAAAAAACAAACACCAAAAAAAACCAAAAACAAAAACAAAAACCATCCACCAAAAATAACTCTCATATCCCAAGAAGATTTTTTTTTTTTTTTTTTAGTGGCCTTGGTCTCAGCATGGTCCTGCCAATTTCAAGCCCCGACCATACACGTATTCTCTAAATGGAATCAGTGGCTACAAAGCGGCCAGCGTATCGTTAGTCACAATACAACAGTAAGGTTGTGAACATACCTGAGCAATGTTCAAGGTCTAGAGCATTGGAGGATGGGCAGGACAAGACAGGACAGAACAAAAATAAAGGAAGAAAAAAAGAAAAGACAAAACAGTGACTATGAGGCCAGCCTCAAGGAACCCAGAGTCAGCACAAACCCTCCCACATGTTAAACCACCAAAAACCAACAAACACACACCAAAAAAAAAAAAAAAAAAAAAAAAATCAGCAAGGAGGCCACCACGCTGAAGCTACCAAGGTCATAAAAATAGAGACCCCAAACAAAGAAAAATGTAAAAAATTCTGGTTAAATCATGTGTAGGTTTCTCTGGCAAAAGGTATACTTGAAACTGGCCTTATAGAAAAAAAAAGCAATGCAAAATAAACCAACTTTAAAGATATCTCTTTTTTAATTTAAACATTCTTAAAGCAATATATAAATAATAAACAATATACTGTTTAATAAACTACTAAAAAAAGTCACCAAAGAGTTCTTAACTGTTTTGCTCAGTTAGCTATAGCGAAGAAAAGGGAAAAGAATAGTGCAGATTCTATGCAGATTTTACTAAGTTTCCAGCATAGTACAGTACCTGCTTATTTAAACCTAGCATATTGCAGACCATATCCCTGGAATAAGGCTGCTCCAATACATATCTCAACAAAGCAGTCTGGGGTTCAAACAGATCCTTCAAAGAAAATAAAAAATTATTATTGCTTCAAGATCAACATAAATGTCAATTCAAATTATCTGAAAATGAGACTTTAAAATAAACCTCTAATGGCACTTGTTACCTTCCCACAGTAGGCAGAATCTAGTGGAAAAAAATTATAGGATTTTAGTGCTTACAGTCGATCTGTTCCCACCCCTCATTTGAATACCAAGGTGAAAAGACTTGCTCAAGGTTATACAGGGTGTAAAAAAAAATGATACCAGGTCCTTTAATCCCCTTCCCTAGTGCACGCCCCCCTCTACTTTCCTGAAAAGAAAAAACAGGTGCACAGTTTTCAATTTTAGAGTCTTACAATGTCAATTTATATAAATTTTTTCTCTTACATGATAATGTTTCTTGGACATAAACATCATTAAGATCTTTGCTTCCTTTCTGTGAAAGTCTGACAATCAATTTTCTAAAGTTTGTAAGCATGTAAAGAAAATTTCTGATAACCAAATCTAGTTTACAATAACTAATACCAAAAAGGTACGTTTTAAATTTCAGAGTTTATAGCCATTTTTCCAAATGATTAACACGAAAGTTTATCTAATGTGCCTTGAATGTAAAATGATCAATCTCCTATTTCCCTAATCACTTCTTGGCAATTAAATATACAAATTTTAAGAGACAGAGATAAAAGTCTACTCATATTTGTTAATTTAGCTGGTCTATACCTAAAATAGATTAATTTTAAAATATTAACATTTATTAAATATAATTTAGGAAGATTTCATTCTAAATTTATTCTAATTCTTCCATGCATGCCAGACTGTTTTTTGAGTTATCTAAGTTTTCTAGAGTACATCATTTTCTACATCTATCTATGTTGGGAAACAATGTTTTACTACACTCAATGGAAAGTTTATTTCAAGTACTACTTGCATATTGTTAGCTTGGTTTTATTTTTCATAGGCCTCTTGGTTAGAAGGAAGGAAAGAAGCACTTTATGTACTGATTTTTAAGATAATCTTTTAAAAACTGTGTTATTATAATTGTGAGGTTAAAAAACCTTAGTAATAGTTACTACTATGAATGTCTTGAACTTTTCTTATAAATTCACTCTGTCATCTCTTATTTCACCCCAGCTACTTACTGTTCTTTTTTTTTTTTTCATTTTAATAGTAAAATTACTGCAAAAAGGGTATAGGTACATAAGCCTTCACTTAAGTACTAGTTTTAAAGGATTCCTTGGGTCATTTTAAAACAGAATAGTGAAAGTGACTATTTTATGCAGAAGATTTTATAGCAAGAGTTGGTTTACTGTGGATACAGTTGTAAGAGCAACTACACCTCCCCTCCCAAAGTTATCAGTCCAATCAAGAAGACTGCTCATTAAAGTAACAGTTTAGGAATGATCAAATCCTGGTTCTACCACTTTTTAAATGTGGAACCTTAGTCTAGGAATCACTTTAAAATTTGTGTATTCTATCTCTAAGCATTTGACCACTGAAGCAAAAATAAAACTGCACAAATGGTAGAATATATTTGGATGGTAGAATAACATGAAAAACTATAAACCATCTTCCTAAAGTATTTACTTGTTCAGACCACAAAGAGACAATATGGCATCACATATCTTACAATCTAGATGAAGACTGTTAGATGGACCAGAAGCTTCATTATACTTAGCAACATACCTTATCATATGGCAAAAGGCCTTTCAAAGGAAAACGAAGAGTTGCAGGATCCAGTTTCCATGAATTACAAATGGCACCTGAGTTATTTACAACTGGTAGAAGACTGCAGCGGCCTGTATGGTAGCATAAAAATGTCTTAAAGTAAATGTGAACACAGCAGTGCCAGGGCCTTCATTCACTCCACAAATATTTAATGATTATATATGCTGAACCAGGTACTGGTCTAAAAATGGTTTTTAAAATGTCTTAAAGAGACGGAAGTATAGAAATATTTTTCCCTATATTTTGTCCAGATGGCTAAAGATCAATCTGTACAGGGCTCCCAAATTCAAAATGTTGCATTTTGTCCAAGTGCCTAGGCCAGAAGTCAGCCTGCCATCTCTTTCTGTACAGATTTACTAGAACAAAGCAGCTTTTATAGTACAATGGTGGAGTTGAACAGCTGCAAGACTGTGTAGCCCAAAAGCTTAAAATATTTACTAGATGGTCCTGTATAAAGTTTCAGACTCTGGTCAAGAGTCAACATGATTAACTTCATGCAAGATGTTCCTAGAAGCTTTAGATGTAGCATTTAACCGTCAGTTCATATCCTAACTAATGAATACTGTCACCTGAATGCCTCATAGGCCCACCTCAGAATCAACATGTCTGAAGTATAACTCAACATCATCCTTTTTAAAACCTGTTTTACTTCATTAAATGACATCAGTGTCCACTCAGTTATAAAACCTAGAAGTCTCAGAATTATCTACCTAGTTTTTGTTTATTTTTGCATTTCTAGTGCTTAGAATATTTTTGCATTTCTAGTGCCTATTTTTGCATTTCGAGTACTTGATCATAGAATAAAAATTATCTACTCTAGAGAGCTCTAAGGCTACCGTAATTTTTAGAAAAAGTATACTTAGGAATATATTTGGGCACTATGAAGATTGCCATACCACAGGGTTATTTTTAAAAGATCAGAGAGTCAAAACAAAACATGAGAAAATGGAAAACTAAATAAATGTAATAAAGAACAAAGATGTGAATAGCAAAGGGTCATACTCTCAGGACTGTGCCACAGGGCAGGTCTGCTGAGATTTCCAATTGTCTAGAGATTCAAAGTTCTTTCTAACTATCAGGAAACACATCTTCTAGAATGATTTAATTTGAAACTTAAACCCATTTCACATAGTTGTTTTTCCATTTTTATAGACAGCACAAAAAGTACCTGATGACAAGTATAAGGCTATTATTGCCCTAGAAAGTTACTAAAATGACAAGCCACCAACATATGTATAAGAAACTATCCTTCAGCTTTCTTCAACAATAAGATCACTAAAAATGAGGTACTATTTAGTATATTTTAAATTACAATCCTACCACATATGGAGTTTATCCTTGCCGTGGGCCTGAAGGTATCTACAAAGTCTGATACTAGGTTTCCAAGTAACTAAAAAGAAAGAAACAAAACAAAACAAATAAGATCAAGATTACCCTGAATAGAGTGATCATTTATATAAATTGAGGTAACACATGTAAAGAGTTAGTCAATGCCGAACATGATAAATACTTAAACATTACCTCCCCCACTTTTTTCCTTCCAATTATTTATTACTTCATCTGTCCCTGAATTAAACAAAGTCACACCAAAAATCCTTAGCCATTTGATGTAGCTGTATATTTTTTAACAAATGGCATACAAACTGTGTCAAAAGAAATGAAAGAAATACATCATGACAAAAAAATACATATTATCTAAGGACAAAAGTAACCACTATTAAAATAAGCATATAAACTATAACATGTAACTATTTTTGATTAAAATTCTTTAAAAATTTTGGAAAATATAAAATATACCCAGTGTGGAAGTTTTCCCTCAGGATATAGTTTCCTGATCTCTGTGACTGCAAAGTAGGCTGGTAATAAGCAGGCATTTCTTTCCAAGATATATGCTATAACCTAAGAAAAATAAAAGGGCAACATTATTTTTGACTAGTCACACATATAAGTTCTTTAAATACAACAATGGCAACAACAATAAAAAAGATATTAAAAAGTGAAAGGATTTGCTGGGGATGTAGCTCAGTGGCAGAGTACTTGCCTAGCAGGCATGAGGCACTGGGTTTAATCCCTAGCACCATCACCAAAAAATATACAAATAATTTTTTTAAAAAGTAGGAAGATTACTTTTTTGGGAAGATGGTGATCAAAGGACAAAGCTTCAGTTAGACAGGAAGAACAAATTCAGGAGATCTATTATACATTATGACTATAATTAATAATGTATTATATACTTAAAAATTGCTCAAAGTAGATTTTAAAGTATTCTCACCACAAAAACATAAATACATGGGGTAATCTATGTTAAATAGCCTGATTCAGTCACTCTACAATGTACACAAACAATTTTTACTTGTCAGTTAAAAAAAAAGATATATTACTTCATGGATTTACTGGGTTTAGTGGTAGCATATAGGAAAGCCCTTAAAGAATGTCTAAAAATGAAGAATTATAAACAATAGAATGAACTGTTGACAAATAGTACATACCTTAAAACTGCTTTAAATATTCATAGATTTAGGAGTGCAATAGACCAAAATAATAATCCTTATGAAATAAGTTACAAAGCAAGAAAATCTTTTAAGTGGTTCTTAGACTGATGATGCCTTATAATGGTTTTAAATACTTTAATATCTATATTGTTGTTTTCACAATTAAAAACCTTAAATTAAAAATTTTAAATTCCTTTTGAAATATAATAAAATTGAAATACCATCTTTAATTTTGGCAGGGATGGAAATGAAACATTCTAAAATTATCTTATTTTAAAAGCACAGATCCAAACAAAACTAGGCTTTTTTTGAGGTTATGATCAATGAATTTCAACATGTATAAATTACCTCTCGTGCTGCTAGCAGCTGTTGTACAACAGCAGAACTCACTGTATTAGGAATTGTCAAGATTTTCTCCAAAATCACCTTTAAGAGATCTCGAACACCCTAATAAAATGCAAAAAGGTACAGATTAAGTCACTGCTAAGACATTCAAAGTTTTCAGGACCTTTCAGGAAAGGAAATACTCCTTTCAAGGTCATACCTTCAAATTTTCTTAAGCAGAGACAACATTTGAGTCCATAATGCTAACTTGAGAGAAGAGTCATGCTTCAAAGTAAAAATCTAAAGTATCTTACAATACAAATAAAGTAAGTTACTTATAAATAAAAATGAAACTTTCAATATTCTGTAACCTTTTTTGGCCCTCAAAATATTAGAGCAGTTTCTTACTGTTACAAAGGTCAAAAAAGCTTTGCTTCTGTAATGTACAGAAATATATTTGAACAACCTGGACATACTGGAGTGTGCCTGTAATCCCAGTGACTCAGGAGGCTGAGGCAGGAAAACTGTAACTTTGAGGCCAGCCTTGGCAACTGAGCAAAACCCTGTCTCAAAATAAAAATTAAAAGGGCTGGGGATATAGTTCAGGGGTAAAACAGCCCTGGATTCAATTCCCAGTACCAAGAAAAGGAAGGAAGAAGGAAGGAAGAAGGAAGGAAGAAAGGAAGGAAGGAAGGAAGGAAAGAAGGAGGGAGGGAGGGAGGGAGGGAAGGAAGGAATTTGAATGGGTCTTGAAAACACTCTGAAAATGTGGGTAGCAATTATAGGCATTATGGCAGATGACTCTTTACTCACTGCTTTTGGCATATTGCAATTACTCCTCCTGCTTACCATTCATATACCTTAATGTCTCAAACATATCCACAAGACTATTCTGTTAATTATCTTCACATATGTACCACCAGTTGCATTATCTGATACATAGAGAAGAAATTTCACTCTGTATGCATTTATTGAGTATAAATTCTGTGACCAAGATGTAAAGATAGGGCATACACACAGAAGAATAATTATGAAATACCATACAGATAAGTAGAAGGCAAAAACTGAAGAAGCCCAGGTAAAAAGAAAATAACCAAAAATCCTGCTTAGAATTAATTTTGTATGAAATAATGATTTAAGCCAATAATCATCTGTTAGGTCATTATCTGTTAAGTCATTTCAGATTGGAGAATATGCTGACATAAAGCATATGGTCAATTATGGACAATTCTTTGGAAAAAGACAATAATGAAAGTGCCTCGATGAACTGTATTATAAAATATAACTAGAAAGATCCTATTGTTTTTGGTCAAGAGCAAAGTACTGAAAATATTAGTTAAGGAAGAACATAAGTTCAAGGGACATCAAGGTGGAGGTGAAGCACGTCTTTTTCCCTTTGTCAGTTAATACCTATATCCCTTCTCAGTTCCACATACACCTATTCCATGCTCTTTGTGCTTCAATATTAGAAGACTGGAGGCATGAAAGAACACAAATTCTGCTTTGTGACTTCCTACTGCATGGTAAAAAACATACTGGCTACCTATATCTTAAGAATGTTAGAGGGCCATGTTCAAAACACTAGAAAAAATGGAGATATGAGGAACATACCTCAACATTGGGAATCAATGTAACCAAAGAGGTGAAAGACCTCTACAATGAAAACTATGGAACACTAAAGAAAGAAAATAAAGAAGACCTTAAAGATGGAAAGATCTCCTATGCTCTTGGATAGGCAGAATTAATATTGTCAAAATGGCCATACCACCAAAAGTGTTATACAGACTCAATGTAATTCCAATTAAAATGCCAACATCTTTCCTCATGGAAATAGAGAAAGCAATTATGAAATTCATTGGAAAAATAAGAGACCCAGAATAACCAAAGCAATCCTTAGCAAGAAGAGTGAAGCAGGAGGCATCACAATATCAGACAAAGCTATAACAAAAACAGCATGGTATCAGCACCAAAACAGACAAGTAGACCAATAGTACAGAATAGAAGACAGAGACCCACATAAATAGAGTTATCTCATGCTACACAAAGGTGCCAAAAACATACATTGGAGAAAAGCCTCTTCAACAAATTATGCTGGGAAAACTGGAAATTCATAAGCAGCAAAATGAAATTAAATCCCTATCTCTTATCCTGCAGAAACCTTAACTCAAAGTGGATTAAGGACATAAGAATTAGACCAGAGATCCTGCACCTAATAGAAGAAAAAGTAGGAGCAAATCTTTATCACGTCGGCTTAGGACCTGACTTCCTTAACAAGACTCCTAAAGTGCAAGAAATAAAATCAAGAATCAATAAATGGGATAGATTCAAACTAAAAAGCTTCCTCTCAGCAAAGAAAACAATAACATGAAGAGAGGAACTTCAGAGTGGGAGAAAATCTTTACTACACACATAAAGCACTAATCTCCAGGATATATAAAGAACTAAAAAAACTTAACACCAAAAAACAAATAATCCAGTCAATAAATGAACTAAGGAACTGAACAGACACTTCACAGAAGAAAGTATACAATTAACAAATATATGAAAAAATGTTCAACATTTCTAGTAATTAGAGAAATGCAAATAAAAACTACTCTAAGATTATCATCTCACTATGGTCAGAATGGCAAAGATTAAGAATACAAGCAACGGTAACTATTGGTGAGGATGTGGGGAAAAAGGAACACTCATATATTGCTGGTGGGACTGCAAATTAGTGCAACCACTGAGGAAAACAGTATGGAAATTCCTTAGAAAACTTGGAATGGAACCACCATTTGACCCAGCTATCCCACTCCTTGGCCTATACGCAAAAGACTTAAAATCTGCATACTGCAGTGATGCAGCCACATCAATGTTTATAGCAGTCCAATTCACAACAGCTAAGCTATGGAACCAACCTACATGCCCTTCAATAGATGAATGGACCAAGAAACTGTGGCATATATACACAATGGAATATTATATATACAATGGAATATTACTCAGCCTTAAAGGAGAATAAAATTATGGCACTTGCAGATAAATGGATGGAGTCGGAGAATATCATGCTAAGAGAAACAGGCCAATCCAAAAAACCAAAGGTCAAACATTTTCTCTGATATGTAGTTGCTGATCCATAATTGGGGGGAAGGGGTAGGGATGAATGGAGGAATTTTGCATTGGGTAGAGATGAGTGGGAGGCGGGAAGGGGGCAGGGGAGTGGAAAAGATGGTGGAATGAGATTGACATCATTACCCTAGGTACTTGGATGATTGCACAAATGGTATGACTACATCATGCACAACCAGAGAAATGAAGAGTTATGCTCCATTTGTGTACAATGAATCAGAATGCATTCTGCTGTCATGTATAACTAATTAGAATAAAAATTTAAAAATAAAATTTTTTTTTTTAAAAAAAGGAATGTTAGAAGGAAACAGAGAAGTGTTGGGAAATACTGAGTAATCTTAAATCCTTTTAGGAAATAATACAACAGAAAACAGGCACATTATGTAAATGCTCCAGCTTTGTTTCTCTCACTTGAAAACAGTGTATGTGTATGTGTGTGTGTGTGTGTATGTTTGTGTGTGTACATATATATATTAATTTTGTCTGTAAACAACAACTTATAATTTAAAAGAAAAACAATACCTTGTAATCCACTCCCCCAATGATTTTCCGAACCAGTTTAAATGTTAAGGCCCAAAGCTGTGTTCTTTCCCATTCAAGAGTGTCAGAGTTTATGAGAGATTCACAGACCATCCTAGAAAAAAAAGGAATAGTCATTCCAGTTACAATATGTAATTTTGAAAGTTCCCAAATAACTATAATCTGTGCTATTATATTTGTCACAGCAAGTATGTTTCATAAAAGTGCATTATTACTTACCCATACTTTTAAATATAAAACATTTTACTTTTTTGCTTGTTTAAAAAAAAAAACACCAAGTAGAAATAAATAATATTCATTACGTTTTTATGAGAAAGAAAATTATCAAAAATTTTTGGCTAAATGTTTACCACCTACCAGCTAGTGGCAGACTGTATTTTTCCAAGATGGTGGGCAACAAGATTTTCAACCCCACATGCTCTTCTGAAATGTGACACTGTGATTCTCCTCCCTTGGACAGGTAGAGGGAGTGTCTATATTTTCTCTCCGTTGATCTGGATAGGCCTAAGATTATGGCCACAGGGATAAAGGATAATGTCCTTTCCTAGACCTGTTTTGCAAGCTCTCTCTTGGACCTCATCAAGATGTGAGAAAGTCCAGTCCACAAGGTGAGGACATGTATAGGTGCTGGCTGAGAATTCCAGTGGAAGTTTCAGATGAGTTAACTATCAGATGTATGTGTGGGGACGCATTTGTCACAATTCCAGCCCTAGCCACATTAGAGTATAAGTATGGGAGAGACTGTGAATAAAAGCTGCCTATTAACCCCAGTCACTTGAGGATCCTCATTTCCTTCTTTATTCACTTATTTTGTACAACACCACCTTAACCAACTGCCCAAAATGTATAAAGAAGAAAATTCTTTAGGTTGCTCACACCCATCATTTAACATACCTGGGTGGAAGGAGACCAGTTTCAACTGCCATTGCTAAGCAGTCATAAAGAAAAGAAATTCTTTTAGGACTATGCTGGCCATGAATAAATTTAACAATCCACTGGATGCACTGTTCATGAGACTCCTGGAAAATCAGAAAATTATTTTAGGCCTAAAATTACATTTTATAACCAATAATAGCTAGTACTACACCTGAGAGTATATCAAGACTATGAATGAAATATTCATTGTAAAATTATTTTCATCTACCATGAAAAATATTTCTATCTACTTATGGATGAAAAAGCATGATGAAATAAAAAAACAAAATGAAAAAAAATTCAGACTTGTATTTGTTATATTAAGTTCAACATCTTGCAATTATATAGATTAAACTTCTACCACTTTTATTATATGGGACCCCCCAAAGTAGTGTGATATTATTAGCATTCATGGTCAAACACAGACTACATGAGGTACTGTTAGCAGTGTCCTTACTGGTAGGTATAGAAATTCCTGTCACAGGGAGAAAAAAAAATCTATTATGGGTTAGTACATTAGCCTCATGAAAATTTAGAGTGAATCTCATCCCTAGAAGCCCAAACAAGAGCCCACTAAAAGTTCAATGACATATCAAATTTCTCGACTTGCAAAATTTTAAGTCTGATGCCAAAAAGCTGGCCTGGTATCAGAGAGAGAGAGACAGAGAGACATAGATTGATTCTATTAAAAAATACTTCTAGAAGGAAAGAAATTGAGATAAATGGCTACAGATTGGAAAAAGAAAGAAGGCTAAGCTAAGAAAGACAGGAGAGAGACTAGTCATTGGATCCACCTTTCTTTTTCTTATTTGTATTTTGAACAATATAAATATAACATCTACTTCAAATAATTAAAATAATATTTTAAAATATGAATGTATTGCCTCTATGATCCATATCGGAGTCACAAATCTTACCACCTGTGACTCACAGCATACAGATCTCATTTCCCACCTATGGTAAACCATGAGAAGATACTGTGGACTATTCTTTGTTACTAAATTTACTGCTCCTTTTCCCATTTTTACTGCAATGTCTTTGTATGTTTATTATAGAATCTTTGTATCCTTACTGTAGCATCTTTGAATCTTTACTATAGTGCCTTAGTATCACTGTTGTGCACTTTTTATTGCTGAGTAAATAACGGAAAATTTTATCTATTACAGGAAAATTTTTCAAGTGTACCAAATAAGTCAAAATAGGATGAAAATAGTTTTATATAGTCTAACAAGACAGTTTTAAAAACATGTCCCACAGTGCTCTCATGAATGTGAATTCTCAGTTTACCCCCTTAAGTATACAATTTAAAAACAAAATGGAAACCAGAATAAAAGAGGATGACAGTTTTATTTCTCCCTTTACTAAAAGTTCGTAATAGCAATATTAAAGTAAATGTAAAAAGGAAAGGGACCAACAGTCATTAGTTGAACGTATTAAAAATGCAGTGCTCACCTGAGAAAGACCACCCCAAAACTGTCTGAAGGCCCCCAAACAGCTAATAAGTTTTGTTTTTTCATCTTCAGGGGTATCCATAAACATCCTATAAAAGCAAAAACAGATTATTTGCCACAGGTTTAACAAGATAAATAAATAACAACAGTGGATCTTATAACCTGCGGAAGCAATCTAAGTAAAATCTTATGATTAATCCCATTAAAACCACAAAAATCTTCCATACACGTACCCGGGGAAAGCCTCTTCTATAACTTCCGTTTTCTGTAAAAAACAAAACAAAACAAGTAAACTATCTGAATAAAAGGGGGAGGGCTCCCCTTAGTAAAATATTACAATGTGGCAAAGACCAAGTCACCTAAATCGACAATGCACTGAAATTAACAATATCAATTAGGTCTGTCCCAAAGGGTGCTGTGAATTCAAAAGAATACTTCAATTTGACAGCAATTTGAGAATCACTAACTAATAGATATGGAGAATAAAAATTCCCAAAATAATGAATCCTGGGGACAAGAAAAGGGAGTAAAATTGAAGGCCATGCATTGACCTTCAGTTGGGAGTTTTCATCTCCCAAGACCAATGTTTTCCAGACACTGGTTGCTAGGATTAAACCCATATTCTGGGACACTTCTCAACCTAAAATAGCAAGACATCATTCCCTAGTTCACATCCAGTTAAGGGACACCACTCACTACATGACACTTCCTCAATAGCCTCTGAATCCCTCAACCCTCCAGGTTTAAAACTCATCATCTCCCATTTATTGCAGGCCAGACTCCTTATACCAACCCACTTGCCTCACAATTCCCCCATTCTTGAAGTAAAGAAATCCAATGGTCAGTTTCAGTTAGTTCAGGACCTCAGAAAGATCAATGAGGCAATTGTGCCCACATTCCCAGTGGTGACCAATCCTTATACTCTGTTATCTCATATCCCAACAACCATCACACATTTCTCAGTATTAGACCTAAAAGATAACTTCTTTTTACTATTCCCCTTCATCCAGCCTGAGGCCCACTTTTTGCTTTTACCTGGACAGATCCAGACACTAACTACTTAGACTGTTCTTCACCAAGGTTTTTGAGATAGCCCCCACCACTTTGGCCAGGCCCTTCAAAGTGACCTAGCCACCTCATATATTACATGGATGACCTCTTCGTAGCCCTTCTCTAGAATATTCCACTTGTCACACTAGGACCCTACTTAACTCCTTGGCCTCCTGGGGATACTGGGTTTCTCAGTCTAAAACCCAACTTCACTCTCCCCAGGTACAATATTTAGGCATCCTATTAACCCCCACCTCCCGTACCATACTCCCAGAAAAGCTCCAAGCTTTGAAGGACATTTCCCTACCATCCACCAAAAGGGACATGTTATCCCTCTTACGTCTTTTAAAACTATTTTCGTATCTGGATACCAAAATTTTCTCTTACAGGCAAACCTCTTTATGAGGCATCCAAAGGGAATCCTTCAGATACCCTTCATCTTCCCGTTCCTTTTCCTCTACCATTTCTTCTCTTTAGGATTCTCTCCTAAAATCTTCAACTCTTTATTTACCTAACCCTAACAAGCCCTTCTTTTTGGCCCTTCACTCAGAACACAGACAGGCATTAGGAGTTCCTTATCAGAAGGCAGGGGATACCCCCCCCCCCACCCCACCGCATTCCTATCCAAACCAATAGACTTAGTTTACCAAGGTTGGCCCCAATGCCTCAAGGTTTAGCAACAGCAGCTCTCTTGATCCCGGAGGCAAGAAAGTTTGCATTTTATCAACCCATTACAGTTCTTACCACAGACCCTCAGATCTCCTTATTATCCCTTCCCCCAACTAGAGTCAAATTATTACATGCACAGTTCCTAGATCCCCTAACTACTTTCCAGCAAAAATCCTCACTAAACCCAGCCACTCTGCTCCCAAAGAAACATCCCTTTGCCCCTGTAATTTCTCACTCCTGCCCAGACATTCTGGACTTTTCGACAAGCCCATTTTCTCATATAACAGATCAGTCATTACCTGACTCCCCTGATTGGTTTATAGATGGAAACTCCCCCAAACAATCCCCTTCTCTTGCAGGTTATGCTGCAATTCAAGGAAAAACTACTGTGAATTCTCCTTTCATCCTTACCCAAATATTAGAATTATCTTCTTTATCCCTGGGGGGCAACATCACAGCAAGCTGAATTAGTGGCTTTCACCTGAGCTGTACCATTAGCCTGGGATAAATCAGTTAACATTTTTATAGATTCCAAATATGTTTGTAATATTATTTATTCTAACGTCTTAATTTGGAGGGAGAGGGGATTCCTAACTCAGGCAGGAACCCCCATCCTCAATGCTAGTTAGATAAAAGACTTGCTTAAGGCTGCACTTTTACCTCACAAAGTGGCAGTCCTACATTGTAGGGGGCATCAGACCCGAAAGGATTACATTTCCCTGGGGAATCAGGAGGCCAATGAGCTTGCTAAGGAAATTGCTCAATCTGGCCACCACCCCCAAACACCTTTATTATACCTATATTCTACACCTTTAAAACTTCAATTTCCCCTGAGGAAACTAAGGCCCTCTTGTCCTATCTCCATAATTTATTCCACCCAGACACAAGTTCCCTCCAAATATTCTTAAAGAATTCTTTAAACATGTCTCCTTCAGATTTATAGTATCTCCACCAAATTTCCTGCTCATGCACAACCTGTCTTAGGGTTAATCCCAACTCTAATGTGAAACTGCCCACATTCCCTACACACCAGGCTAGAGGCGTTCTCCCTATCATGGACTGGCAGCTTGACTTCATCTGCAAGCCTTCAGTAAAGAAAAATAAATATACCTCCTGGTTTTAGTAGACATTTTACTGGATGGGTTGAGGCTTTCCTGACTACTTACAAAAGGGCTTCTACAGTAGCACCCTTACTTTCCCAGGAGATAATTCCATGCTTTGGCTTACCTGCTTTCCCTCCAATCTGATAATGGCCCTGAATTTACTTCCTCCATCACCCAGGAACTAGCCAGAATTCTAAACATAAAATGGAACTTTCTCACTCCCCTATTATCCCCAGTCCTCAGAAAAAGTAGAGAGGACAAACAGGACCTTAAAGGCAACCTGAGTTAAATTATCCATAGACACTCATTTAGATTGGACTAAGCTTCTACCCCTGGCCACTTTCTGAATCCGAATTCAAGCTTTACCAAAGAAACCTCTCATGATCAGCCCTTTTGAACTTATGTATGGGGAACTTGTCCTTCCTCTACCATTCAACCTCAGTTACCTAGTATCCCTCCTGACATCTTAAAAACCCTTCTTGCTCACCTTAGGGCAGCTCTCTAGAAATATGCTCACAAGCATCTTCTTCAGCCCCAATCTTCAGAGGTCCTTGTCTATTTTCATAGGGGACTCAGTCTATCTTTCCCCTTCTCAACCTGTAGCCTCCTTACCAGGGAAGTGGAAAGGTCTGTTTAAGGTCATTTTTTAATTTTAGGTCATTGTACACAAATGGAGTACAACTATCATTTTTCTGGTTGTACACAAAGTAGAATCATACAATTTGCATATTTATACATATACATAGGGTATAGATATTTGTCTCATTCTATTATCTTTCCTTCCCCACCCCCCCCTCTCTCATTTTCCTGTATACAATCCATCCCTTCTCCATTCTTCTTGTGCCTCCCCCCACTCCCGCTATGTGTCATCAACCACTTATAAGAGAGATCATTCGGCCTTTGTTTTTTTTGGGATTGGTTTATTTCACTTAGCATGATCTTCTCCAATTCCATCCATTTACCTGCAAATGTCATAATTTTATTATTATTTATGGCTGAATAATATTCCATTGTGTATATGTACCACAGTTTCTTTATCCATTCCTCTATTGAAGGGCATCTAGGTTGGTTACACAGTCTAGCTACAGTAATTGGGCTGCTATAACACTGACATGGCTGCATCACTGCAATATGTTGATTTTAAGTCCTTTGGGTATAGGCAAAGGAGTGGGATAGCTGGATCAAATGGTGGTTCCATTCCAAGTTTTTGAAGGAATCTCCATACTGCTTTCCAAATAGGTGTTGGCGAGGATGTGGGGAAAAAGGTACACTCATACATTGCTGGTGGGGTTGCAAATTGGTGCAGCCACTCTGGAAAGCAGTATGGAGATTCCTAAGGTCATTTTAACTACCCCCACCACAGCCAAGTTAGAAGGCTACCCTTCCTCGGTTTACTTCAGCAATTTAAAACTTGCCCCCACTAATGCCTCTTAACACTCCGTTTGGTACAGGCCCTACCGGACTTCACATTAGTCATCTCCCAGACGTTCCTGAGGAAGCTGCAAAGCCTCCCACCGAAAACTCCCGATGCCCCTTTCTCAGACTTCCTTTCGCCTTTTCTTTCCATTACTCAGAGATGAATTAAACTTATCATATTTACTCCCCCTTCACCTTTCTCCTTCTCAGGCACTAGATCTTATTTGAAATCTTTTGGCTCCAGGGAACTTTCACAGATCTGATCCCCATTAAAATCTCTTTCTTCTCCTTCTGTCTCCTATACCTTATTTTTGACTCCATAAGCAGTTGCCCTGAACCTGAGACAGCAGAGACAAGAAGTAGCTGGTCCCATCCCTGCAGACAACGATGTCCATGGCTCAAGCCTGGAAGGCACACTCCCTGTTATGGGAGCAGATGGATAAAATAACACAAATAACTAGGAAATGCTTAATTAAAACAGATCAATGTACTATTTCTGTTAACAGGTTTATCATGGTGGTTCTTATAATATGCACAATTACAGACATGGCTAATAGCACAGAGACCTATGGGGTCCATATTCCACAACCTGCTATTGCACACCCAGTAACATGGTTTGATACTTCCCCTTCAGTCTATCTTAATTCTGCCACATTTTTGTCTTTATTGTTCTTTATTGACTACTGAGTCCACCCAGCAATTTTCGTTTACTTACTCAGGATTGTCTTCCCGGCCTTCATTTTGTGTTTCTCGCATTAATTCATACTGTTATCATGCTAATTTTCAAACCTGGGTTCATCTCATCTCAGAAGGACCAGAACAAGAGGCCAAACTCACTATTCTTACTGGTAAAGCCTTCCCTGCTGAGCAGGAAACTAATGTTAATTATTCATTAAACAAACTCCCGTGCCTTCACCATGGTCACAGGGTCATTCTACATAAACCATTGAAATGGACTGTGTGTGTTGCACCTCATCCACGAAATTTCTCTGTTGCAAGAAAACAAGTTGTAGATTGGGGATCACATGGGGTACAAATGGATGCTCAATCTAAAGACACAGGATGAACATTTGATCACAGGAGTGATTTATCTCGAGTGTATAAAAATGACATAAAAGCCCCCATCATTCAGTATTCATATAAAGGGGAACTATCACCTCCCACCCCGAGAATGGATTTTGGGCCAATTCAGGATTCCATATGGAAACTAGGTTTAACTCAGGAACCTTTTTGAGTCTGGAATGGTGAGTCTCAATATGGGAAATTAAAAACGATTATCCACCTAAACTCTTCCTTTTATAAGGAATTCTACTTTACAGCATGTGTATTAGGTCCCTATGTTCTATTATCTGGCCCCATTCAAATAAGATATGATGCCTCACCAAAAATATACCATGTTACACGTAAAAATCACATATTACAACACTGTATTAATCAGACCATACAAACTATTATGATTCTTAAGAGACCAGTAGCTACATGGCTCCCTGTAAAGTTAAGAGAGTCATGGCAGGAAACACCTTCAATAGCATTCATGCAGGAATTAAGACATTTAAAGCACCAAACTAAATGGTTTAACCGGTTGTTAACAGCGGGTATTGTTGGTTTGGCTGGCCTCATTGCCTCTGCCTCTACAGCAGCAGTGGCCTTACACCAAGAAGTTCAAACAACATATTACCTTTAGCAATTTCATAAGAATTATACTGAAACCTGGCAGACTCAAACACATATTGACCAGGAAATTCTAAGTGAGGTTCAGCAATTAAAAGATTCTGTTATATCTGGGAGAACAAGTATAAGATTTACAATGGACTCAGAGACTCCAATACCATTATAATATTATTCATTTCTGCATTGCTAGGGTTCCATGCAATGACACTGAGGTTCAAAGGCACAGTGTATGTACTCATTTAATGGGACTTGATCCTTTTCATAATGCCTCTCTGAATGTATTAAAGTTACAGTCTCAGGTTCCGGCCATGGTTAATGCTCAACTACCTACTTTTGATAATGAAGAAATGTGGAGCAATTTAGCTGAAGAAATATCTTCCCTTAACCCTTTTAAGTACTTTTCCGCACATATAGCTGGGTTACTAGCCTTAACAATACTATTAATTGTGCTTCTGGTCTTATTTTATGTAATTTGTTGAGCAGGATGGAAATACTGTAAGGAATTCTACCTTACAGCATGTGTATTAAATTCATCAGGAAAGTAAGGTCCCAAGATCAATCATACTTGCTATGCTCTGAAGGGACCCAGCCCCTAAACTAATGGGAGTAGTACCCCACACCTGACTGGACCTCAACTAAAATTGACAAAGCCCTCAATTATGTTACACGGTAGAATCATTCCTAACACTGACACATCAGTTAGCCTTCCACACTAGAATTATACCTTTAGCATTAAGTAAGCTAATTAGTCTTTATTCTATATGCTACAATTATTTCCCCTAACCTAACAAACCAGTTAAACTTCACATATTACCAAAATGTTTTTCTTCTCATTTTTTTTTTTTAAATAAAGTGGTCAGCTCAGTCACAACTGCCAGGAAACATTCCAAAACATCCCTCCTCCCACTGCTCACTGCCTGAACTCCTGAAGCAGCATCAATGGGATACCTCAGGACTTCCCTCACACATCCCCCGACTGCATGCCCCCATATTCACTTCCAGAACTCTGAAAGGAATCCTTTTTCCCACTTCGTCCCTTCTCAGCTGGAAGAAGCCAGAGCATTGTCGCCTGAGTTCCCCTTTCAGAGTCTGAAATAATGAATATAGAGAATAAAAATTCCCAAAATAATGAAACCTGGGGACACGAAAAGGGAGTAAAACTGAAGACCATGCATTGACAGCTTCCATCTCCCAAGACCAATGTTTTCCAGATGCTGGTTGCAGGCAAAGAGGGTATGTTTTATCATCCTCAAAAGAAAACAGTCTCTAGGAGGTGTTATCTCCTCCAAAGCAAACTGTCCACAGACCCTGACCAAAAAGTCCCACATTCCTGACTGTCTAAGCAAAACTGATATATGCTCACTAGATCACCCCTCAAAATAACCTATACAAATCCAGTGCTTTTCTTTGTTCGGCGGCTCACTTTCCACCGGAAAACTGAGTTCCATGACGCAATTTCATCCCTGCACCCCAGTTCCTAAATGAAAGAGCTGATCCGTGGAGTTTACACCGGTCCCGGTCTCTCTCTTTTGGTGCTAACACTAATCCACGGCAATCACACTTGGTGTCAAAACAAAGGGGTGGCGGGAGAGGAGGTTGCCCAGGCCGAGTGCCTTAGTCGGCTGCCTCTGTGTCACCCGCTCCTGAGGCACAATCCCGGACTGTCGGTAGTTGCACTCACCACCACCTCCTCAAAAATGCTCTGCAGTTGTGCCTCCATCTGTACCATCGCCCCCCGGTTTCCCCGGGCGCCGGGCAAAGTGCTGGGCAGGCCAGAGTTTTGGAAAGCAGTAGCACGGGGGCGGAGTCTCCGGGAGGAAGCCGCCGCTCTCACTAGTCGCTTCCTTTCATCCAGAGCCCAGCAACAGGAACCGGCACGGAAGCCGGGAAGGTCTGGGTGCGCTCCCTTTACGAACCCTCCCAGAAATCAGTGGCCAGACCCGATGGTTCCGCTTGGAGCAGCACGGCCCGCGATCTGGACAAGAGCGCCCCCTCGGTTAATCCTCGAGTCCAAGTCACCCCGAGTCGCGTCAACTGCGGGACGCCACCTCCCGGCTGGAGCGGGAGTTGCTTTCTGTTTGGTGCTAACTTGTAGAAGCAAAGAAGTACCCTTAACAGGCAGGGGCTGCAGCCTACCGAAAATGCCTGGGCTGCCGCTGGGACCAAGCTGATGTCCGTGAGTGGCCGACCTTCTGGAGGAATTGAAACCACACTCTCTTGAACACGGGGACCATGTCTTCTCAACTACGGTAACCTTAGTGCCTAAGTCCAGTGATGGACACTTAGCCGACTTTCAATGGATGTTGAAAAAAACATGGAATAAATGCATCTTAATTTTTGTTTAGATTTATTGAATAATAATATCTACCAATTTTAGTTATAATGATCTAAAATAATCATATTTACAAGTTGTTGAACACTGGTTGGATGGGCTGGAAAACTGTCAGAGCCGGGATTATTAAAATCCAAGTTTCCTAACAACCTATTGTTCTTTTCTATAGGCTTAACAGGTAATCGTACTGTGGATTATCTTTTATCAGATTTTAGTTCTATAACAGTTTTCATTACTACTTGGCATATTTTCATGCTTCCTCTTTGTATTGTCCAAATTAGTGTATTCTCAGTGAATGCCAAGTAAATTTTAATATTGGCCAGGACTTGTATAATTAGAAAGATAAGGTGGTTAGAAAAGAATTACATTTTTTCCATAACAAATTAGAAATTAATTTTACTTTATCCTTGCTGATGATCCACTTCTCTATTGACTAATTTCAGACATTCTTAAATGTGTTCCTCCATGCTTATTTTTTATTGTATATTTTAGTTACAACGAAGTGCATGAAACTTAAATGTACAGATCCATGCATTTTGACAGAGTTCACACTTGCTCAACTAACACCTCAGTCAAGATACAGAATATTTTATATCACCCTAGAAAGTTCCTGATGCCCCTTTGTAGCAAACTCGCATTCCATACATATTTTGAATTTACATAACCATTAATTAGTTTCTCATGGTTTAATATTTACATGATTGGACTGCTTAACTTGTTTTTGCCCATTATTATTCAGATTCCCAATACTTTTACTTGTCGGAATTCTAATACATTATATATCCAACTTTTTCACGAGATAAAGATATGGTGAATATTTTCCCCATCTTAGCTTGCTTTTTCATTTTCAAAATGGTTTTCATGTTAATTAGAAAAATGTTAATTTTGATGGAGTAGAGTTCATTAGTTTTTTAAGTTTTATGGTTACTCTTTAGCATCCTAAGAAAAAATCCTCATCTACCTTAACTCCTTAACTGTTTTTTTTTTTTTAGAAACTTCATAGTTTTAGCTTTGATCCATTTGAATTAATTTTTGTGGATGGTGAGAGGAGGCAAAACTACTCTTCCGCTCTAGAGGGACTGTGACAGCTGTTTAGGACTGAAAGTCTAGGGCCACTGCCCTGATGGGCCCAGAAGAGGAACATCAAGTCCAAGAGGATTAGTCTTTTTTTTTTTTTTTTTGGTACGGGGGATTGAACCCAGGGGCACTCCTCCACCGAGTCACATCCCCAGCCCTATTTTGTATTTTATTTAGAGACAGGGTCTCACTGAATTTCTTAGGGCCTTGCTAAGTTGCTGAGGCTGGCTTTGAACTCTCGATCCTCCTGCCTCAGCCTCCCAAGTGCTGGGATTACAAGTGTGCGCCACCGTGTCCAGCCCAAGAGGATTATTCTTGAGCAGTCTTCCATGGTAACTTTCAGATTGCTTGGAGCATGTGTGACTCCTTTATACTTGTCTGTTACCCATTTCTGAATAGGAATGTCTTATCCTGAATCTTTTCCACCCTTCCATTTTGGAGGCATTCAATTTGTTTTCTGGTTTCACAGGTTCAAAAAGAGGAATTTGCCACAAGATGAATCATACCACAATTCTCATCCTGAAATGTTTGTTGAAATAACCTTTTCTCCACTGAATGGCCTTGTATTACTAAGGGGGTATTCTTGGATTTTCTTTTGGTTTATTATTCAATCCTTATGCTAATATCATACAATGCTCTAGCTGACTAGAAAGACTTGAAAGAGGGGAAAGTGTCCAACTTTATTTTTTTCATACTTATTTGACTATACTAGGTTCTTTGGATTTCCATTTAAATTTCAGAATCGACATATCAAAAAATACTCAAGAGTTTTATTGGAATAAATGAAATATATAGAGTAATTGTGGGGATACCTTGGCCATGTTGAGTTTCCAATCTATTATATGATAGATCCTTCCACTTATTTATATCTTTAATTTTATTTGTATCTTTTTTAAATTTAAATTTAAAAATTTAAATTTTTATTTATATTTTTTTTAGCAATATTTTGTTTTCAGTGTACTGGACTTGCTAAGGTGTACAGGTTTATTAAATTTCTATAAATTTTATGAGGTTTTGTACTATTTCAAAAAGCATTTAAAAATTCTATTTTCCAATTGTCTTTTCCTAGCATCTCTCTAGAAATAGAATTTATATTTGTATATTGACTCTTTATCTTATGACCTTGATGATTTCACTTATTAGTGTTAGTAGTTTTTTGTAGATCCCTTACACTCATCTATGTACACAATCCTGGTTGTCTGCAAAATGAACAGCTTTGTTTCTTCTTTTCCAATGTATGTCTTTTTCTGGTTCTTTTTCATGCTGTATTATAACAGCTGAGACATTTATTGATAGAATATGTACACATTGAAGTACTCAGAGAAGATGCAAGACCAGGTTAGCAAAGTATTCTAACATTTGCAATAACAACAATAATGAAGACACCAGTGCTCTTCAAAAATCTGCGAAGTGGATTCCTCTAAATCAATGCTTAGTGACAAGAAAAAGGTGTTTCTGTACTTCTGTTATGCCATAACTAATAGTTGATTTGAGTATTCCCATAAATCTTTACCCTGGTATTTCTATAAAATGGCATATAATATCTTAGCAGAAACTATCCAACTACTACAATCTTTACTAGAAAGAAAAAAGAGCATAAAAAAACTTATTGGATATATGCTTGAATGAGTAATGTATCAACTGTCCTAGCTTTTTCAAAAATAACCAAGGCTTCATCTGGAGGAATAATTACCCATAGTAGCTAAAAGCAGATTGAGTGAAAGGGAGAGTATAAAATTGCACCTAAGGAAGTGTGCTAACAGTGAAACTAGTGTGAATGGGTGAGATGGATAAATGAGTATGCCTTGTAAAGATGTCACATAGGCTAGAGAAATACGGAGAAATTCAAAGTGGAGGTGTGGTGTTGCAACAAAAAGCTGTGTCAGAAGTTAAAGAAGGTAAAGACAGAAAGGATGTAGAAGTGCCTAGCAGGACTAGAACAAAGTGAAAGCATCCAGATGTTTCTACGGAAAGGACTGTTCTATCCAATCATTGTTAGAACTGCTCCATGATATGGAAAGTTACCTTCCGGTATCTATGGGGTACCCAAACCCACAGATCACATTCCTTATATAATGTGCCTTAATATTTGCATACAACCCATGTACATCCTCCCCATATTTAAAACCATCTGAAATTACTTACAATACCTAGTGTATTATAAATGGTATGTAAATAGTTGTCCTGCTGTAGTTTTTAACAGAACAATGGAACTAAAAGTCTGTGCCTATTCAACTACAGATGTGATTTTTTTTCTCAATTATTCTCAATCTGTGACTGGTTGAGTTAATGGATGTGGAACCTGTGAATATGGAGGGCCAACTGTATTTTGAGCTAAAAGAATAGGATTAAGAAAGTAGATGTCTTTTCTGGTGATTGAAACAATTAGGTCCTACAAGTATAAATCCCTTGGTCAAATAGGTTTATTTTTAGTTGGGTGTGTACACCTGTAATTTCAGTGACTCTTTGGGCTGAGGCAGTAGGATCACAAATTTAAATCCACTGGGCAGTTTAGTGAAACCCTTTCTCAAAATAAAAAATAAAAGGTCTGGGGATGTAGTTCTGTGGTAGAGTACCCCTGGGTTCAACCCCCAGTACGACACACACACACGCTTATTTATGTAAGACAATATAGTTTACACAAATGTGTATGAGGTTATTAAGTTCAATAATTTTTTTTCAAATAACATTTCTCAAAGTGTAGTCTGCAGACCTCTGGGATTCCCAGTATGCTTTTAAGGATTCAATAAGATAAAAGCTATTTAAACAATAATACTAAGATATTGGTTGCAGTTGGTTCAATTTCACCCTGGAGGGTGAGGTCTGGGTACACACCACTCAGAATGGGAGGGCCCTGAAAGTCAGGATGAATAGTTGGAGTCAGCAGCTAATGACATGATTAATCAGGTTTGCAAATAATGGAGTGAGCTCTGAGAATAACAGGAAAAATAAATAAAATAAAATAACACTTGATTTGGGGATGTACTGGACCATAGCTGAGGGTGAAAGAATGGACCTGTCTCTCAAAGGAATAGGGCAAAGCAATGCTAACAGGAAACTGGAATCTGTGGATGCTGAGGATAGAGATGAAATAGCTAGGGGGCTGTTGGAGGATATGAGTAGAGAGTATGGAAAAATTTAGCATACGCCATCAACATGTGAGAAACCTAAAGACATCTTCTGTATCTATGTTTTCTATTTAAAATTCTAGTATAATACATCAAACATGGTAGGAGTTTAATAAATTTGGAATGAATGAACAAATAAATGAATGAAATGAACCAATATTGAGATTGAAAGGAAGCTGCAGAGAATAAGTGGGGTTATGAAATGAAAATTTCATTGGTTATGATCATAGAACTTCCAATGACTAAAAATTTAGTGGTTTTAGGGAGGGCAACTGTATTAGTCAGGGTTCTTCAGAGAAATAGAAATAGGGATAGATATGTCCCTTTTGTAATAGATATATCCTCTGAAATATATTGGTGCCTTTACATACATACACATATACCTGTGAAATATTGCCAACCAGTTAAGCATACCTGAACTTTGGTGCCCAAAGATTTTACTGGGGCGCCATCACATAGGCATAATTTACTGCCTGGGTAGCTGATCTCAGCCTCCACCCCCTCCATAGGTTGAGCTGATAACCCATGACCTTTGTCAACACATATGCCAAATCCCACTGTTGGACTCTCTGGGGTGACTCAAGGCCCCAGGCAAGCTAAAACACATCTATCAGGCACGGCATTCATAAGGCTTAGAGATTACCTCCTGGAAACCAAGGGCAACAATCAGGTCCCTCTTTGGTCAAAGTTAAATTCTTTACAAGATTACACAATGCTTATTACTTTGCAACCTGCCCTGCATTTATCCCTATTCTTTACCACACACACAAACACTGAACTGGTTAGATGATGTTCCTTTATAGGGTTATTCAGAATGGCTCCCCGTTGATCTTTCCCAGCTTCACAACTATCAGGATAATTTCCCCTTTTAAATTCCCATACACTAAAATATTTAGATTTCTCTTATGAGTCTTAAAACTATGATAAGGATTTTCTATTTGCTTTTAATTTTTACCATAAGTGTTCTATACCACCTGATAATGGACCTAGTCATAATAGAGGGTGAGGGAATAATGAAAAGTAGATAAGGGAGTAATTTGGTTTAGATGTGTCCCCTAAAGGCCCTTGTATAAAATTGCTGGCCTCCATACAGCACTGTATGGAGGCAGTTGGAACCTTTAGGAAGTGGAACCTAGTGGAGGGAAGTTAGGCCATTGGATGTGTGCCTTGAAGGGGACATAGAGACCCTGGCCCCTTCCCTGTCTTTTTCTTCCCACCCATGGGATGAACCATTTTGTTAGCTATTAGCTAAGAAATGGGGTTGTCTTCCACAATGAGAAAAGGCAATGAATCACATTCTGTCCTGGAACTTCCAAAAATAAATCCAGTCTTGCTGACATCTTGATTTTAGCTCAATGAGATCTATATTTTATTTGTAATCAGCAGAGCTGTAAAATAATAAATGTGTGTTATTTTAAGCCACTGAATTTGTGATAATTTGCTAGATTGGTTAAGAAAACCAATATTATGCCAAGACTAATGTAACACCTCAGTATAAAGTATCTTGATTGCCTGAAAGGAATAGCAGAAATTATTTGATTTATACACCGTTTGTTGTAAGATAATACTTTTTTGAGAACTTGAGATTTTTAAAGTTCACTTCTTTCTTAGAAGATATTCATTTCACTTCTGATGTTGAAGATTTTAAGTGCAAGTTCCCTAAACAGCTCAACCTCATTAGGTTTAAACCCTAACCAATCCTTTCTCTAAAACTACCCTCACATCATCAGCCCCTATCTTGGCACCACTCTTGTCCTAGTTGCTGGTGTGTAGAATCACTTTCTGAGCTCAGTGGCAGTTCTTTCATTATAGTTCTCAAGCTCAGTATTTATTTTCTGTTTCCACTACTCTGATCTAATTTTTCACCTCTGACCTGAACTGTGATAGCCTGACCTCTTAGCTTCACCTCTCCTCATTCCGGTTTATTCCATTCCCTGGAACCAGAAAAAACATTTTCAAGGGTATCTATCATCATGTTGCTCTCTAGCTCTAAGCTCTACTTTGACTTTCTATTTCCTAAAGACTCATATTTAAATTTGGTCCAAGTCTCTCTTTTTTACTTTTGCCACAAATGCTTTGATTCTAGGCAGGTCAAATATCTTATACTAACAAAATGTTGACAGTATTCAGATTGTGTGATTTCATGTCTGAAAACTTTCTATTTCTTTGTAAAAACAAAATCCAAAGACACGTAGACTTACTGAATTTTTCCAATACTGATATTTAGAAGATGTTATATAGATGATTTCTCCTGAGGTTTTTGTTGGTTTTGATTCTGGGGATCAAATCCAGAGAGTCACATATTATAAGATTTCTCTTAGAGTTCTGATTCTGTTAAAACTTTTTGTGGACATGATTATACTCGACACATGAATTAATATATTATTTATTCATTTTGATAAGTGAAATTATGTTTTTCTAGGTAAGAATTATTTTTGCTACTTTTTCCCTGCAAGGGAATCATGATTGCCTCAGTTAGAACAGAATACAAAAACAACAACCAACCAACCAACCAAACAAACAAACATAAAAACAATAAAAATAGCTCTATTTGGCCTCTCTCACTGATACACTTACTTATAAAAATCTAATGCTTCCTTTCTTATATTAAAATACATGTGTGAATGCATGCACACATATAGCAGATCTACTGACTTCCTCATTAATTGTGGTTTGGTTAATCAGAGAGATGCATCATGGGAGCCATGACAAGTGAGGTCTGGTGTTGAGAATGAAATGTTAAGTATATTTTTGCAACCTTAGAACCTGATCTTCTTTATTATGAACTCATTATGAACTCAAACTTAAACTTGTAGATGAGCATTAAGATAATAGAAATCTAACTTTTCAGGTTTAAGATGAAATTAAACATTAAAATAGATAATTTTCTTTAAAAAGGAATCTGTCACAGAGGCTGTTCTCTATTGTTTCCACCTCAACCAAGGTTGATCATCCATACTCTGACTCTTCACTCCCTACTCCCAAACCTGCTTCTTCTAGAAGCTGTCTCCAACTCAGTAGGTTGTAACTCCATCTCCATGCTTCCAGTGTGTCAGACCTAAGGTTGGCAAACTATAGCCTGCTGCCAATTCTGGCTTGCTGTCTACTTTTGTATGACTGGCAAGCTAAGAATGGCTTTTACTTTTTTGTTCATTTTCTACATTGCCCCATCATGAATTAATGTAAGATCTGTGAGTGCAGAGATTCAGGACTGTTTGTTCACTCCCTGGGTATATAACGCACTAGCCTAAATATTCATTGTACAAATAGGACAAGAGGATGCCACCCAACCTTCAGACTGATCTTCCCCTTCAGAAACACCCACGTAGAAAATTGCCTGTGCGTGTTCCATGAACTAGTACATTATAAGGTATCACTAGAAGAATGGATTGGGTCCAAGGCACCTGGAAGGCCAGTGGTAGCCTAGATGACTCCTAGGTCCAGAGGACAAAGTTCTTAAATGAGTTCTGCACACTTTTTCTGTTTGACATTGATAAGTTTTAGAAGTATTTCCTGATTGCACTGGACACAGACTTTGTTTCCATGAAAAGATTAACTTGCAGCTGGGGAGCTCACTCAGGAAGGTTATTTGCCCCAATGTTTGTGTTTAGAATTTTCTTGTTTCTTATTTTTTTCTTTTTCTTTCTACTCCTCTCTCTTCTTTTCCCTTCCACCTTCCCTTTCTCCCCACTCCCTTCTTGCCTTCTCCCCTCATCTATAAGGGGAAATAAACACTTGATCAAGCTCCTCCCTTCATTTTTTCCTTTCTCTTTTGTACTTTTAATTTATTCTCTCTCCCTTCCTTCCTCTTCTCTTCTTTCCTCCCCTTTTCCTTTGTCTCCCTTTTTTTTTCTTTCCCTGCCTATAAAAATAATTCAGGACTTACCACAAAATTTAGCTGGATTATTAGTGTACAATCTTGAAATCCTTTAAATATCAAAAACTATGCCTTTTGCCATCTCCATACATGTACTTGGGGGAAGTTGACCAATATATAATGTGTAATAGTCTCTCAGTTGGTTTGAAAGAATACATTAGTGTTCTCATTTTGAGTTGTTGATTCATTGACCCATTTGAATGGACACCAGAGGGTGTTATGTTAGAATCTACCAACAAAATATTATCTGTATTCCTAATCTCCTGGTATGTATGTTGAACACTTACTATACAACATGGCAGGTGATATGTCCATAACTTCATTTGAAACTGTTCTAGAAATAATTTACATTTTTAACCTGTGTTGTCTCTTTTGGCAAAAATTCCACAGGTTCATTGAATATGTATAAACACAGAGAACTTGTTTCCTTTTATCTTAAAATTTCATACTTCAAGTTTCAAATGGCATTTCATGGTTAAAATATTCCAAAATATGTTGAATGGTTCCATGGACATACTGCAGTTTTATAACTAGTCATGTTACCTTTCAGTCTTAACTTTTGCTACTATAATATACATGTCAAAGTGTCAGCTTTGTTTAGAGTTTCACAGTTTGCAAGATATTTCTTTCATGGACATATTTATTATTCACTATTTTTATTTGGTCTTCTGAGAGTGAGCTATGACTTGCTCAGTGACTCTCCTCCCCATCTTCACAATATTCCCATGCAGAGCACACAAAGGGTCTAGACCCATAAAATTGCCCACCTACCCTCCTCTCAGCAAGTACTTTCTTAACATTAACAATCAATATACAGCTCAGGAAGCTGAGGCAGGAGGATTGCAAGTTCAAAGCCAGTCTCAGAAACTTAGCTCTGAGCAACTTAGCGAGACTCTGTCTCAAAATGAAAAATAAAGAAAGGGCTAGGGATGTGGCTCAGTGGCTAAGCACCCCTAGGTACCAAAATAACAACAACAACAACAACAAAAAACAAAATAACAACAAAATAACCAAAATAACAGCAACAACAACAACAAATAACAAAATAACAACAACAAAATAACAAACAATCATGTCATGAAGTCTGCTACATAGTTAAAATCTGCATGTGCCTTTTGTCAGGGAGGCATTTTGTGAGATTCAGTAGTATAAGTCTTGGGTGCTAGCTTTGGAGGTAAAAAGTATCTTTGAGAATACTCTTATTTTTAATCATGAAATTAGTCATATGTAAGGGTGAGTGTACCAATCATATGTATATATATATGCACATATATATATAATTTAAAAAATAATAAGATAAATATCTGTGTGCTTTCATGAGATTAAGAAATGAGATAGTGAGGGCATGCTGGTGCATGCCTGTAACCCCAGCTATTCAGGAGTCTGAGGCAGAAAGACCACAAGTTTGAAGAAAGTCTGGCGACTTCATGAGACTATCTCAAAATAAAATCAAAAGATATGCAAGCACAGCTCACTATGAGAGCACTTTCTTAGCACATGAAAGGCTTTGGGTTCAACCCACAGTACTGAAAAATAGAAAGGAAGGAAGAAAGGAAAGAAAGAAAACATTACCCAAAACAGAGAATCCCACTGTGTCTTCTTAGTGATATCCCCTTCCCTCCTCCCAGATGTAACCACTCTCCTGACTCTTGATTCAGTCACTCTCTTTATTTTCTTTATATTTTCAGCCACTTATATGTTCCCTTCATTTACTGAAGATGAGTGGCAAGCATAAAGCTAGGTGTATAAGGTAAGGACTATGTTACCACCACTAATAAAAGTCTTCTAGGAAAACATAAGCTGAACAAAGTCTCTGAATCAGAGAGAGAAAGGGAGGGAGAGAGAGGAACGTTGATGCCAAGGAATCAGCTCTCCTGACTGTGGGGGCTGGTATGTCCAAACTCCAAAGGACAGGGGATAGGGTGGGGATGGGGACTGGTAGGCTGGAAACTCAGGATAATGCTGCTGTCATGAGACAGAATTTCTTCTCTGATAAACTTATCTTAACTTTTAAAGTCCTTAAGTGACTAGATGAGGTCCACTCACATAATAAAGAATAACTTTTTAAAGTTGACTGATTATTGTTGTCACTACATCTACCATCATACCAACAACCTAGATTTGTGTTTGATTAAATAACTGGCTATTGTAGCTTAACCAATTTGGCACAAACAACCTTCACAGAGGGGAAGATAAAAGTAGAAAATCAGGAATCAGTTAAGGCAGAGCAGGAAGAATGTCACAAGTACAGATAGTCGAGAAGCCCACAAGAACTGAAGGCATAAGACAGATGACTTGATAAAAAACCACAGGTCCTAGGAATTCCCTAATTTTGCAGCAAATTTTGATGTAGACTTCATCATTCTTTTATAAAATCAGTATGACACAACAACAAGACTCTCTGAAGTGGTATCTCACTTCTGAAATATCACTAAAAGGGGATCTTGCACAGGTGACCAAGCCCCTTGGGGGACCCTAACCATAATATATGCAAATTTGATTAACATAGAGTGAATGCTTGCCTAAGGGAATTTGAAAATGTCTCCACTATTTAAAGCAAAGTGTTTAGACTGACCTATAAAATATCACTTGGAGGGATAATTTAAGAATACTGCAGCCTTAGCAAAACTATGGAAAGTTCTAATTCAACCAAAATAGAGTCTGGGCTTCAGAATTACAAAACAAACAAACACCAACAACAGCAATGAAATTTCTGTTTCTGGATGCTAATAAGCTTTCCAGTGTGGAGAACGTTATGCTAACAGTATTACAAAATATTTTTTTTTTTACCTGATAGTTCACTGAGGTCCCTGGAAAAAGTATGTGAGACTCTGGATTTGATGTCTGCCTACTCTTCTAATTCTGAAACAATTCCTTTTGTTTCACCAACTAATGCCAGTGCTTGCTGCGTAGGCCTGCGTAGAGTGGAGTTGGTGAAGTGGGGAGCAGGTTGGACTAGAGGAGTGATGAAAGGCATCACAATCCTCAAAGCCATACGTGGAAACCTGGCTATCATGCTGTAGATTTTTTCCTAAGGGAGTGACTTAAATAACTGAAAAAGGGAGGTTTAGACATGGTTTCCAGAAATATCCTTAAGATTTATAAATTGTACAATAGGATAAATGAATGTGTTCATTTTCACTGATTTTGGGGTTGAAAAAAGTTTACTTAGAGTAGTGTTTTCCAAAGGATATACTGCAACATATGGAAATTTTATGATCTTTACATTAGAGAAGTGTTCTCAAGGTTTATTTAGGCAAGGCAGTTATCATGGGACCAATGTTCCATGGTACCACACTTTGAAAATCACTGGCTTAGGGTCAGTGTAAGTGGAAGAGCTTAGTGCTCACCATTTACTAAAACTTTTTGACATCCTACTATTAATTTAGCTCCTTACATCATAAACCTGTACCCCATCTCATAACAGAGTACGTGTATTGAAATACCCTGGTCTATATAAATAAGAAAATAATTGTAGTCGATTAGTGAAAATTGCCTTACATTTAAGGGGTTAGAAGATGGGTTCCATGTCTAGTTCTGGCATCTAAATATGTGGCTTTGGACATATAAGTTACCCAATTTTAACAATGAAAGCCTTAATTTACTCATCTAAGAAATAGGAATAAGATTACTCAGCCATAAAGAAGAATAAAATTATGGCATTTGCTTGTAAATGGGTGGAGTTATAGAATATCATGCTAAGTGAAATAAGCCAAGCCCAAAAAACAAATGACCAAATGTTTTCTCTGATAAGTGGATGATGATACATAATGGGGGGGAACAAGAGAAGAATGGAGGAAGTATGGATGCTATAGAGGAAAATGGGATGAGAGTGGGTGGGGGAAAGAAAGATGGTAGACTGAGACAGAGAGTATTACCCTATGTATATGTAGGATTATATGAATCATGTGAATCTACATTGTGAAAAAAAGATATAATCCCTGCTGTATAATTGTATGAAAATGGGTTCTACTGTCATGTATAATTAAAAAGAACCAGTAATAAAAAAATAAGAATAAGATGGTTAGAAGGGATATTGTCAAGATTGACATGAGATAATGTATTTCAAAATGTGTCCTAAATTTTGAGCACTGTAAAATGCAAGACATAATTATCACAGAATTAAGCAGTTTATATTGGTTTAGTATAGATTCAAAATTACTACTATAATCATTTTTTAATATGTTAGTTTTGACTATGTGGCATGAAATATATATAAATGTAGAATAACAAGATTTGTTTGGAGTTATTTTTAAAGAAAATAAATGATAAGTTTGTATTCAGATTTGATTATTTTATCATTCTCATTACATAGATCTTGACTAGTATTTACTATAAATTATAAGGAGAAAAAGGATAGTTGTCTACAGTGTCCTAGTACAGGCTTGAACCTTTTAGCACTATAGTTACTACCGTACTTTTCTCCTCTCTAGATTGCCCAATCACTAAAGAGCTGAACTCTTTGCAATCATTTAAAAGTACAGCACAGCTGTGTAACTCAGTACAGTTTCTCTTTACAGACTAGAGGAAAGAAGGAACACCACTCTCTTCTGGCCAAACAGGTTTATACAGTGTCTGGAACAATGGAATCTATGCTAACTTTAGCAACGGATGAACCTGTTAAGAACAACACTGTCAAGAAATATAAAATAATTTGTATCGTAAGTACAATTCTTAATTTTAGTCTTTCTAGCTTTGTGACAAATGTTAAAAGTGTATCTCTCCATTTGAATTTGTTTGTGTTGCTATTTAAATGTGAAATTTCAAGTAATTGTATTCAGCTTGATTCTTTATGGCAACTCCAATGCAAGTTAAGATTTTTAATCATATTCTACAAGTAAGAAATTTGAGTAACCATAGGTTAATGTTTAATTAAAAGTTGGACTCCACAAAAGAAAGCTTTGCAGCACAGATTTTTTCACTTGATTATAATTACCTCCCAAATCACTTTTTTTGTTGCATGAATATTTTAAGGCCAGAGAGTGAGATACTAAATAACAATACTAAATAATCGTACCTTATATTATTTTTGTCAAACTATTGATTTTATCCTAATTTAATTCAATTCTAGAGAAAGTCTATTTTGTCTGTCTTCTCATTCTTGTCTTTTTATGTGGCAGGATCACCCTTGTCCTAACGAATAAAATAAAAAACTCTGATTTTATTACTCTGTATTTTCCCTTCATTATCAAACTTTTGGGAAACTGCCTCAGTTTCACCACCAACCCACTGTCCCTTGAGTTCTTGCTTTGTTATTGTTTTGCTGAAATCTGTTCCCCCTCAACAGTCAATTCCTCTTCCCCTGCCTTCTCGTAACTGGAGTTTCCATAACAACAATACATGGATATTGTTGAGTACTTCCTCATTTCAGACCATTCTTTCCCCTTGTTTCTGCAGTGGCATAAAATGCTCATTTTTTATGAATTTTCTCCTGTTTTTTTTTTTTTGCAAATTTATCTTTCTTCTCATTGCACATTACTTATAAGTTTCCCAAGTCTGTCTAAAGATTTATTTAGACAATCTCATTTCCTCTTGTTGTTTTTAGGGCCATGTTCTCCACCTAAATTCCCTAGTTGAGAGAATGTCACCACCCTTCTCTGTGTCTCTCCAGTATTGTTAACAAGGAGTAAATTAAACAAGTGTGTCAGCATTGAACCCAGTGATTATAAAAAAGTAAACCTCCAATGTAGTCTACTTATTCTTTATCTTTCTGGGAATTATAGAGTGTTTGTTACAGTTCTTATGCTATTTACTATATTTATACTATCTTATAGGGATAAGTTATAAAATTCTTTGAGAGTAAAACTTGTGTATCATTTGTTTTTCTATCTTTTGATTGATTTTTAGTGAGTATAATGAAGTTCAATATTTTAAAATCATAATTTTGAAAGTACTATAATATTTTTTTAATTTTGACAAAAGTATCATTTAAAATTTTTGAAGGCATCTACTGTGTTTCTCTTTATTCAATCAATTTGAAGCCAAGTATTGGTTTTGCAGTGATTTTTGGTGTCCAATAATATTCTCCCTACTTTGTGCACAGCCTAAAGAGTTAAAGATTCATGTGTACCTCAATATCAAGAAGATTTTTCAGAATTAGATATTTAACGCACATGATAAGAGATTTAGAATGAATGTTTGGGAATGTTGGTGCATGCCTATAATCACAGCAGTTTGGGAGGCTGAAGGAGGAGGATTGCAAGTTCAAGATCAGCCTCAGTAACTTAGCAAGGACCTAGGTGGTTAAGCCCCCCTGGATTCAATCCCTATACCAAAAAAAAAAAAAAAAAAAAAAAAAAAGAGAGAGAGAGAGAGAGAGAGAGGAAAAAAGAACATTTGGGTTGGGGATGTATTTCTGCAGTAAAGCACTTGGTTGGTATGCACATGGCACTGGACTCCATCCCCAGTACCACCCCAAACCAACCAAACAAAAACCTTTTATGAAATAGTACAGAGAAAAAGATATAAACATATGGAAAAAACATACAATCATGATGAAAAAGATACCAACATTTAGCATTGCAGTCTTAAAGAATCCTAACAACAGCTAAATGCTGATTTTCTAGCAAGTTTGAATGGCAAAAGTAATAAAGAGTAGATGTAACTCAAAAGTGTATTAATTTGTAAATCTGTGATACATGAAGTTTTACCATAGGGAGTTTCCCAATGTTGGTTTTGTTGCTTTGGAACAGTCCTAGTACAGGTCACTAGGGACTTCAGAGCACCATGTCAAGGGACTAACAGCTAATGGTGTTATTTAATAACTGCTTATGTTTACTTTTTCCCTTCCATCTTCTCCATCAAATGAACTTGTGTTGGAAGGTCATTAACCCCTGGGCCAATTTGAGACCTCATATGAGAATTGTTTTCATAGTATTTTAATATATTTTCCCAGTCACTATATTAACTTCTATTGTCAAAGTTAGTTAATTTTCCAGTTTATTTTCAAAATGAAAACAACTCCCCAATCAATAGTTTATGAATTTCTTTATTATTTAAGCATTTTTATGTGTTTTTCTCTATGAAATTTATTTTGTTTTAAGATATAATAAAAATTATTATAAAATACTTTCCTAATTTGATTGCACATGTTACCATTCTTTATGGCAGTATACAGCATTCTTACAGCATACTTATCATTAGACCTGTGGATGAGGAAAAAGGGCAGCGAGAAAAATACAGTTTAATCTTATCATAGCATAAAGTCTGCTACACTTAAGCTTTGTCAGTGGTCATGATGATGAGTAACACAAGTAATCTTTGGTCACAAAGCTTCCAAATTACCCTAAAATGATTTGCTATGAACTAAAAATTAAAGCAGATCACTTGCCAGTTAATTATTCTGATACTATGTTTTTACCTTTGTTAAATGTTCTCATTTTTCTCTGATGAACAGAGTAGAAAAAGCAAAAAGCCCACCAAAACTCTGTTCCCTAGAAATGAAGTAGGTAAGGATTTCACAGTTGTGCTGGAATTCGAGTGTGCCTTTCTAGAAATGATTTCCACGGTGCCTAATTAAAACAGAAAATAAAGCCAGGTGTGGTGGTGTGTGCCTGTAGTCCCAGCTATTTGGGAGACTGAGGTAGGAGGATGGCTAGAGGTCAGGAGTTTGAGAGCATCCTGAGAAACATAGCAAGACCACCCCCCGAAATAAATACATGAATAAAAAAAATTTAAAAAACAAGAAAAAAGAAAATGGACAAAGGCAAATGGATCCCATGGTTTAATTCCCAGTTAATTCAATTTGGGGTTCTGCTCTTTGTATTTGAACATGAAAGTATTTGAATACAGAAAATACTGCAATAAATGGTATTTTTAAATTCTTTACAAAGAATTTTTTCTTATTTGGGGTGAGTAAATGAAATAATGTACCTCTATTATTGGATCTCAAATGCTACATTAATGAACATCTTGGGGGTACTTAATATTCACTGAGCATGTGGTTATTTATAATTTTGTATATTTTAAGAACTGTAAATGTGACTTTGCCTTTTTTTGTAATAGGTTCTTTTTGTTTCATTGGTGGTCATATCACTTGGATTAGGCCTGGGGCTTGGACTCAGAGAACGAGAACATGAAGGTATACCAGTCAGCCATTCTTTTTTCCCCAAAAAACATTCTCTTATTTCTTATTTTTCCTGGCCTTAATCCATTAAAAATTTGTCTTCACCCCAAACCTCTTCTCTCCTCTATGCCGTGTTCCTTCCAGGCTTCTCTCTCTCCCACACCTCACTCACCCATTTGCATTTGACATTGTCCACTATCATTTCTGGACTTTACTCTTCCACCCTCACACAAAAGTCCCTGCTCCAATATCATTCCATTACAGAGAACTTTGATAACTGATCACAGACTTTCTGTCCCAGCTCCTACTGTAATTGTATATATCTGATGACAAAGTGTCCAGCCTCTTGGACTTGAAAGCCTTTACTGCTCCACCCCTAGGACCTCCTGCCACCTGTCCTGTACCTTGATATCATGTCAAAATTATTCCGTCTCTGAAATCGTATTATATCTTGGTTAGGCTGTGCCAAATCTTGAAAAGTGGTGCATAATACTATGTTTCATGCATAATAATTGCAGATTTTTTGCCAATTTGTTTTTGCAAAAAAGCAGGGTGTGACCATTATGTGAAGTTTCTTTTTTTTAAACTTCTCTTTTCATTGTTCCCATACTACTTAAAAATAATTTATTAATAAGCTATCTTTGGTTCAAGGTTAGGATTAATGGAATACTCATGAATGTATGTTAATGTGGTAATGACAATTATGTGATGAAATGTAGTAAGACTTCAAAAAATTTTTTCATAAGAAGCAAATAAAAATAGGAAATACATGCCCCCAAATATATAAACACTTCACATCCATTTCTACTTCCCATTAGTATGAATAATAAACATACCATTTGTGAGTGACTCTAAAAAGCATTTTATATCATTTTTTTAATGTATTGCTTTGGTGTTTTTACTAAGGTGAAGCAGGAAGCAGTTGTTAGAACATTCACTACCCCTTTCAGTTTGACTGATATTTTCTATCTTGACTCCAGTGGGAAAAGTGTTGTTGCTCTTCTGTAGGAGCCCACTTGGGGAGTCAACTGACAACTTTCCAGTCAGGCTTTCACTTAAGAATTAACACTTTGTTTCCCTTTATAATATGGGGATACAGTAAAACAGGAAAGGCAAATATTAGCTGGAACATCATTGTCCTTTCTTGTTCACTTGACTGGGGCATCTCTGAGCAGTGGTGCTAGCCCTTGCTCAAATGAATGTTGGCAGGCCATTTTAGTAGTAGTATGCTGATGTAAGTTCACAAAACCGGGCATAATTTCTTGGCAATTTATCTTCCCAGCTGCATAAATTGATTGCAAAGGGCATATCCTAGTCTCTGAATAAAATCTGTTGTTTCAACTCTTTCACTCAATCTCTTACTTCAGTACTGGTTGACTTCTCAGGGTCAACTTTTCCATATTTTCTTTCTTCCATCTCAGTCTACCAGTCCTTACATGGCATCATTACCTTCCATTTCCTAGCCCCTCTTTTGCCATATTCATCCTTTTTAATATTCCTTAGCACTTAGCATCTTCATCCCCTTTCTTATTTATCTTCTGCCACCTCTGATCCTCTAAGTTCCAACTCTGGACAGTAGCCACCATTCTTCACTCATACAAATTTTTTCTAATGTAGGTTTTTTTTTAATTTGTGCATGTTCTTAAAATTTTATTATTTATGTGCAAATTTTTTTAACCTATTCTTCAAAAATTGAACGTTGGTTGTTCATGTTATAGCATGGAAGAAAGAGAATAAAATTTGCAAATAAGCAAAATATATATATAATATGCTAGAGAAAGTGCAAGGAATTAACAAAACCCAAAAAGAGAATATTAAATATTGAGTCAGGGTGGGATGTGAAATAACTTGAGTTAAGAGCTGATGGAAGGAGAAACAGGGATGCCTCAAGAAGGATATTCTAGGTAAGAAGGAAAAACAAATGCAAAGGCCTAGGCAGGAACTTGCCTGGCATATTCCTTTAAAGGAATAACAAGGTGGTCATGAACTAGAACTAAGAGGACCAGACAGAGTGGTCAAAAACTGAGATGAACCAATTGGGTGTGGTGTTAGACACCTGCAATCTCAGTAACTTAGCTAGACCCTGTCTTAAAACAAAAAATAAAAAGGGCTGTGAATGTAGCAAAGGGCTTGTGTGTGTGTGTGTGTGTGTGTGTTTTCAATTGAGCAGTTTTTGAGATCCATCTAAATTGCTATGCATGTAGTCATTCCTATGCTTCTACATTGTGCTCTTTGATATGTATCCAGCATACCATTTGACCCGTGCTCTCCCAGTGCTGAATATCCACCAGATAGTTCTTCACTACCACATAAACCCTGCGGGTTACTTTATGGACTTATGTGAGATTTACTTTGTCATGTTCTTCTGGATTTTAGTGTTTCATCTTCTGATTTGGCTAAGTAGTCCCAGATTAATTCTAGAATGACTGCTACAGCCTACCCTACTTTTATTATGCATTACCACCAACCCTTGGCATTATCTCTTTTGACTACATAAAGTTGGGTATAGAATGATATCTTTTACTAACTTTTTTTTTCACTGCTCTGTTACTCCCATCCATGTTGGTTGCTTTTCTGACTTGGTATATGGCTAATGTTTCCTAACATCAGTCTGTCTGTTTTGCTGAAGCTTGTGTTCATTAAGGCTTTTCTTGCTTCACTGCCTCATTTTACTATAGAATGTCCCTTGGTAGCATCTTAAGAAAGGCTGCATAGAAGATAAAACTCCAGTCCTTGCCTATCTAAATGCATCTTTGGCATCCTAATCTAACACTTGATAGATTTGCATAGATATTGATAGATAGATAGTTAGATAGATAGATAGATAGAGAGATAGATAGATATTGCATAGATATTGATAGATATTTGATAGTTTGCATTGAATTCTAAGATGAAAGTAATTTTCCTCTGTAGATTTGAAGACATTACTTTTTAGTATTCTTGTGTGTATTGTTGCTTTTAAGAAATTTGGTGCTTTTCTAATTTGTGATCATTTGTACATTGCTGGTGATATCTCTCTGAGATCTTTTAATGTCTGTCTCTTAACCCTACTGGTCTCTTTATGTGAGCTTTTCCCAGGGAAACTTGGTAGGCAATTTCTTGTAGTAACGTTTGCTGCACAAACATTATTGTCTAAGAAATTTTATGACTTTAAAAATAATATCTTCATTTGTTGTTTACATGTTGAGGTATACCTGTTTTTCTAATTTAAAAAACTTAACTAATGCATAAAAACATACACTTTATACATATTTATGGGGTATGATGTGATGTTTTGATACATGTATTTATTGTGTAATGTTCAAATCAGGGTAAACCTATCCAACTTCTCATTTATCATTTCTTTATGGTGAAAAAATTCAAAATCCTGTCTTCTAGTTTTTCCAAATATAAATTATTGTTGTCATTTGTCACTATACCATGCAATAGTACCCCAGAATTTTTTGCTTGTGATTGTAACTTGGTACCTAATGATCAATCTTTCCTTTTCCCTCTTTCCCTCCTACTCTCCCCAGCCTCTTGTAACTACCATTCTGCTCTCTGCTTCCATGAGATAAGTTCATTAGTAGGTTTAATTACATTTGTAAAGTCCATTTATTATATAAGACAACAACTTCTTGATAGCGGGGATCAGGGAATGGAATCCTCTTGAGGATCATAACTGTGCGTACCACACACTTCTACTATGGTTTTCGTTATTACTCTTATGTTTTTATTTCCAAAAGCATGCTGAATGTTGCTTCTTTTCTTTTTTTTATTATAGCTTTGTTTTGTTTTTTGTGGATGTAATATCTCCTTTAGAGGATCTCAAGATTAGTCATGCGTGTGTGCGTTTGTGTCTGAACTCTGTGGTCCTGGTCCTTGTCAACCAAGGTTTTCTCTTGTTTGTTTTGCTTTATCTCTCATGTTGCATGCCATCCCGCTCTCCTCAGATGCCTTCTGTTTAAATTTCACAGTAAGGCTCGTTCCTTTTCTCCTCCTAGCTATCTTCCTCTATGGCTGTTGTCCTGTTACCAAAGTCACCCCTAAATTCCTCCAGCTTGTGAGCCTTTGAGTCTGGAGTGCTCACTGCTTTTTCTTTCCTTCCTTCATCTTTTCTTTTTCATTATTTTTAAAGTAATTTTTAGATGTCAATGGATCTTTTTATTTTATTTATTCATTTATATGTAGTGCTGAAGATTGAAGTCAGGGCCTCTCACATGCCAGGCAAGAGCTCTATCACTGAGCCACAGCTCCAGCCCCTCTTTTTCTTTTTTAAATTCACATTTTAAGCCCTTTATTTCATGTTGTCAGATAACCTTCATAGATTTTGTACATTTACATCAACAACAGCATATCTCATTAATTTATTGGTGAAAAGTCACCTCATTTCTCAAAAGTTAAGTATAATTCTGTGATTGAACTTCAAAAGTCATATGAGTTCCATTTTGTCTTCTTTGGAGTCTGAGGAGCTTTATCATGTGAGGCCCCTTACTTTCTATGCCTTTCATATGTATATTATTCCTCTTTCACCTTTCTTGTACATTTTTAAAATGAAACTTGACTCCTGAGACATTTATATTTTGTTAGGCCTCTAAAATTAATTTTTTGTATTTATCATGAGGCAAGAATAGTAAGATGTCTTCTCCCTCCATATACCTAACTAGTTCTCCTAATTTCATGTGGTATTCACTGTCGCTTTGTCACTATCACTTCTTTTTATTTTTTCTTTCTTCCTTTCCCTTTTTTAAGGGTGTACTGAGTTTTTTGAACTCAGGGGTGCTTTACCTCTGAGCTACATTCCCAGTCCTTTTTTATATTTTGAGACCAGGTCTTGATAAGTTGCTGAGGCCTGATCTTGAAGTTATGATCCTTCTGCTTTAGCCTCCCAAGTTGCTGGCATTACAAGAACATGCCACTGTGCCTGAGGCTGTCACTACCATTTCTTAAAAATGCTTTATTACTATAAAGTCTCTATAACCATATCTGCATTCTTTATCATTTTATCTCAGTGCCTAGAACCTAGAACATAATGATGCTAAATAATATGTGTAGAATAAATAAACACATAAATTTAAAACTATGTACTGGTTTTCAAGAGATGGGGACAAAGTACTCACAGTTGAATTACCCCAATCATACTGTTATACCCTCCTTACCTTAAAGGGACATTTTTGGAATACAAAGCAGGTAGTGAGTATCACAGAGAATTGTAGGTAAAAAGCATCAGTGGGAATTCATGGCAAGGAGAAATTGTATTTAGCTGGGCGCAGCCTCCTTTGTGAGAACTCCATAGTGAGAATGGTGTCCTCATTGCATAGTATCACTAATACGCTGAAGACTCCAGAATTAGTATCTTTACTTTTATCTCTCTCTTTCCTGAGCTTCAGATCCAAATATACAGACTACCTTCTGGGTATCTGTTTGCTTGGACATCCAGCAAAACTGACCTTCCCTTCTTTAGATCTTTGCCTGACATCTTGGAAGGCATTCTTGCCTCTTTTCTCTTCTTCGCTCTTTATATAAGTCTGCCCTCCTCTCAATTGCACTCCAATTTCTCTGAAAGCTCATTTATACGTTCTTTGTGTTTACTGCTGCAATCTTTAGGCCCTTATCATTTTTGGGTTTGCATTAAAGTCTTGGTCAGAGAAGTCCATCTTTTTGCCTATTTTCCAGAACAAGTACTTAAAACACAGATCTAATTACTTGTCTTCTGCTTGTTCTTTAAGAGCTTCTTATTACAAAAGTTTGGGCTTCACACCTCTTAATATGGCATTTATAGCTTTCTTCTCCCCATCTTTACCTTTTAATCCTACCCCTTAGCCATTGTGTCTTACCTGCTGTTCTCCAAATTGGCCTTTCTTTGCTTTACTGATTTGAATAATCCTCATCCCTTTCCCAAGACTCAGTGGAGTCTTCTCACCCACTGGGTGCTTCCATGTGTTCCTTGTAATCCCAGTGTCTCATTTTTTAACATGGTTCACTGGTGAATCATACTGAACATAAAAAAATATCTAATTTGTTTGTGCTAGCCTGTGCTAAGTACTATTATGTGTTTCCACCATCTAGGAATGAGATACAGGTTAACTTCTAAATATTACTGTCCTTATGTCCTTTGTTTTACAGAGAGCTGCAGGAGAAAATGCTTTGATTCGTCATTTAGAGGAAAGTGGGACTGCCGATGTGATGAGGGGTGTAAAAGTCGAAACGATTGCTGCTGGGACTTTACAAGTGTCTGTGTGGACTCAAGTATGAGTTTCAAGAAAAGTTTATTATCACTTGATTGTGCTATCATTAATGCATATTCAAATTTTTACCTGCATACTTTATGTATAAGTTTTTTGGTGCTTCCACAACAAAGTACCATGAACCCAGTAGTGTAAAAACCAACAATCCATTGTCTTTCAGTTTCTGGGGGCTAGAAGTCTAAGAAAAGGTATTGAAGATCTAAGTCTTTCTGAAGGTTGGGGGGGAGAATCTGCTCTTTGCCTCTCCCTAGCTTCTGGTGGGTTGCTGGCATTCCTTGGCTGGTAGTGGCACAACTCCAAACTCTGCTTTCATCTTCACAAAAGCTGTATCTTTTCACATAGTCTTGCATCTGTGTGTGTCTGTGTCCAAATTTCCCCATTATATAAGAACTCCAGCCAAACTGGGTTAGGACCAACCTTAATGATTTCATTTTACTTGATTATCTGCAAGTACTCTGGACACATTTCCAAATGAGATCACATTCACAGATTTTGGGGGTTAGGACTTCAGTGTCTTTCTGGAAGCACAGTTCACTCCATAACACCTTTCATATAGGGTCTGTTACAACCATTCACCCTTTATAGATCAACAGATCAACTTTAGTTGATTAAAATTGAAGGACACCTGTCTACAGGATGAAATGCCAGATAATTACATAAATCCCAATGGAGTTTTACTATGGCTTAAAATAAACATCATAGTTTCATTTGCAGTTGGTCTTAAATTTCAGGGTGATTAAGACTCCCCTTCAAAATCATGATTCTTGATCATTCTGATGCTAGCACTTCTCAGAGCACAATTTGAAAAACACTGTCCTCCAGATAGAAAACACAGTTTTACCATTTAATTCTCTAAGTAATCAGGGAAAGTGGGGGTTAGCTAATGGTTGGATAAGAGTGAAGATTAGATAGTAGAATTCTTTACATTATGTTCTCTGAAAAGTGTAAAAGGGAGGGGATAACTCACTATAGATAGCTACCTGTGTTCCCTTTACTTTATCTCCCAAGATCTTTTCATTCTAAGTAATAAATGACTGGGAATGAAGAACTCTGTGCACAATGGACACACACAGCATTCACCTATCCAACATGTTTATTTAAGCACAGGCTGATGTTGATTTTGGTCACTGTTTCCTAGCAGGTGGCAATGGGAAGCAGCTTTCCTTCAGCTTCCTGCTGATTTTAGCAATGGGATTTATTTAAACTTCTCTCACACTGAGTGCAAAGCCTGGAAGAACATCAAAGGTGTGGTTGGAGCCGACCTACCACTTCCGACTGACTTACCTGTGGTCCTAAAGACGTGAATGTTATGCTCCTGTTATTATTATCATCACTGTCTCTTCCTGGCTGGCAGTCCTTAGACAAGACTGGGCAAAGCTGCTCTTGGGTACCATGACCAGTGAAGACTGATGGGGTTTCACCATGGGAAATTCCTACTATGGGGTTGGAATAGGACCCGAGTTTAGAGCCTCTCTAAACTCAGAGTGCATCTGTAAGGGGACTAGGGTGGCAGCTTGTAGGGCTGCATTTCTCTCTCTGCCCCTCATACTAAGGAATAGATTGCTTCTTGTTTTGTGTGATATATTTTCATTTATTGATGCAGATAACCCAAGAATTTGACTGTATTATAATAACACATGGAGAAATGCATCAAATTTGTATCTTTTGAATTGGATACTTAAGAAAATGCCCAGAACTGACTTGTATAATTTTACAGCTCAAATATGGTCATGCAGTTCATTTCGTTGTGGGGAAGGCAGACAGGTGGCCAGCCTTTGCTCCTGTGCAGAGGACTGTTTGCAGAGGCAAGACTGCTGTGCTAACTACAAGAGTGTTTGCCAAGGTAAGCAGAAGGATGCTGAGAGATTTGCTTCGGAGTTCAGTGCAACCCTGAGTTTTCTAGAGCTCTCCCAGGCTGTAGAAATGAAAACAAGTCAGATAATCTTTAGTTACTAATCCATACATCAAGGAAAAGATCAAATGTGTTTACTATGGGAAGAGACATGGTTTATACATATCTTTTCTACATATCTTTTATATGGCTTATACATATTTTTATATGGTTTATATATATCTTTTCTACATCACAAGGTGTAGAAAAGAGAAGAGAGAGCTTATATTTCCTTATTTGTCTAGGAAGCAAGGTCCTTTTCAGTCCAATGACATGCCAGATATACTTGTGGTATGAGACATAGGATGGTAGGTCCTAATGTTAAAACATACAGCAAGAAGTTATCCTTTTAAAAACTTTTTTTTGTTCTTTTTTAGTTATATATGACAGTAGAATTTGTTCTGATTTATTTACAAAGACATGACATATATCTTATTCTAATTAGGATCCCAGTCTTGTGGATGTACATGATGGTGAGATCCACTGTGTTACACGTACATAGAAGACTTATGTCAGATCCATTTCACTGTCTTTCCTATTCCTATCCCCCCTCCTTTCCTTTCATTCCCCTTTGACAGAAAGAGGTTATCTAGCTCTCTATTTCTAGTAGTGTTGAAGTTTATCATTATCACTCATTGGCTATGGAATTAATTTAATAATTTCAGTTTATTTTAAAAATAAATGTAAATGTTTTCTTATTCTAAGGATTCCATGCCTTAGACTGAAAAATGTTAACCGTTTTTGGTCAAAATTGTATTTTTAGAGAGATTGAAGGAATTTGAATCATTTTTGTTTTATCCATAAAACATGACTAGAACAAGCTAGTTACTTTTATATTTTGTTAAACTTAGAATTTCACAAAGCTTTCCGATACATTTCTACCATATGCAGGGATAGAGAGAATAGCATGATGTTTTCTCATCACCTATGTTATCTAGTATGGCCAATTCTATCTCATGTTGACAAAGCAGAATTTTCAAAAAGATAACATGATTGTAAGATAAATGTAAAGTAATCAAGTCAAAGAGTTACTAACTCATTAATGAGATAGCCAACTAGAATGTAAAGCCAGTTCAAAGAGAATCAAAGAAATTACATGAATAAAGAACTCAACAAATGTTGGAATAAAAGCACTAAAATTGTTACTTTTGTTGGGACAGAAATTATTTTTGTTTCTATAGGAAAATCTATTTACTATCAAAAGATGACATTTTTGTTTATTGACATTTTTGTTTATGCAGAAAAACTGCAACGCTTTTCTATTGAGTAACTGCAACGCTCATTGAGATGTAAAGTAATAATGAGTAATCTAGGTAAAGGTACATATACCTAGGTAATTAAATAATACATATATAAGCTTTTTAGATAAGCTTTTTAGATAATTCCAAGTTTGGCATTAATGTAAAGTCTAGTGATCAGTCCTCCTTTTGCCTATTTCCAAGTTTTGAAGTTTTTCTTAACAAAATATACTCTTCATTTCCCCCCACTTCTTTCAAAGTTTTAGATCATTTCAAAGCAAATACTAGAGTTAACATCATTCATTTGCAAATATTTTCAGAATGTATGTAAAAAGGTGAGGATTTAACAGAATATAATACCATTCATACATCTAAAATCATTAATAATTATTTACTGTCATTAAATACCCGGTGTTCAAATTCTTCTCCTTGTCTCCTAGTATTTTTTAAGATTAAAGCAGGATCCAAATAAATGCTATTTATTGCAACTGACTGATATATATTTTAAATATATATGCTTCCCTCTTCTTTTTCCCTCTCGCAATTTTCACATTGGAGAAATGGGGTCATTTGTCCAGTAGTTTTCCAGTCTGAATTTTGTTGATTGCATCCTTTGTGATTTAATCAATTTATCATTCCATACATTTCCTGCAAATTGGCAGAGCCAGAGTCTGTTGAGATTCAGATGTAATTTATACATTTATGTTTTGCAAGTTACTTTGTACGTGACTGTGCTACTTCCATCCTGAAGTTCATCTTGTCTGCTTGTGTCATTTTTGGGTTAGGGTTAGGGTTAGGGTTAGGGTTAGGGTTAGTTGTATCAAGTGGGCAAAATTTAACAAATGCTTAAAGTCTCGTTTGCCATTGAAATCATTCCTAGATCCATTAGGTGTTGCACATGGTGACATTCATCTTCTGTCATTTCCACTTTATTATTTAGCTGGAAAGTACTATAAAGAAAAAAATGCATGAAGCTAGAATATTTTTTGTTAAAATTTTAAACATTTGTTAAATTTTGCCCACTTGACACAACTATTTCCATTAGCTTTTTTTTAATGTTTTCTTTTCTCTAGATTGTATATTTATATTTATTAAACTCATTTATGCTAGCAGTTGAGAAAACATTGTCTGTGAGGGAGAAAACATCCAAAACATTATTAACAAGAAAAAGAAATGTCCCTTTTCAGCTGAAGGAATCCCCTTTGTTTTCCTCCATAGATTGGCTTCCTGGCATTCAGTTAGTGCAGATTAGGGAACTCTGCAAGTCATTATAGGCACAGCCCTTGCCAACATGTGAAATAGCACTTGTATGTTGTGGAAGAAGTTAGTTATCAAAGTAATGCTATTAAGCAGTTCGGGAAGATCATGTCCACTGACTCTTGCTTCCCTTTTTTGTGTGTGGTACAATAGTCTGAAGATTTTGATCTTCTGCTTTGCAGGAACAATCCCTTGGGTGAAAGAAAACTGTACCACAGCTGAACAGTCTCAGTGTCCAGAAGGGTGAGCATGACTGTTAGTTTTTTCTCCTTTTTTGACAACTGGCACATGGGATAGTAATTGAGAGGCGGGGTGGCATTTCCTCTATTGTATTTACTTTTCAAAACAGAATAGTTAACAAAAGATTGGATTCCTTGTGAATTCAAAGTTAATAGGCTTGTTTGCTTTATTACTTTCAAAGCACTTTTATGTTAATTTAGCATATTCATGGATCATAATATTGACTTGAAAGTGGGATCATCCAACCTGAGCACAGGTAAGAAACACTTGTAAGAAACACCCTCCCCCTCTACCTGCTCCCACCCCAGTCCAACCCTTACTTCTCCTTCATATGTTTATAACAGCTGCTTGCAGAACTTTTCCCAGGCCTGAAGATGTGTCCAAATTACCTCGAAGCAAGGGTGGATTCCCATTCCTTCCTTTACTCCCCATACCCTTCACATTTTTGGGGACCAAGCAATGGGGAAGATGACAGTGAGGTGGAAGAAGTAAGGAATACCTGATTTTAGGAAGAATTGGCTGAGCATATAAAAATGGCATTATTTCATTTTAAAAATGTGTTCAGAGCCATAGAGTGGCCTATTCCCAACTACTCGGGAGATTGAGACAGAGATTGCTTGAGCTCATGAGTCTGAAGCCAGCCTAGGCAGCAGAGGGAGACCCCATTTTAAAAGAACTGTGTAAGGTATGAAATCAAACCTCCTGAGACTGAGTACTCTCTGAAATAAAAGGGTTTACTGGGCTGTTACAGATACTAGACAGAAAAAAGGACTGAGTCCTGAGGTAAGTTCCTGCAATATCAAGCAGCAAGGCAGAGTAGCAGTTGGGGAAGGTCCATTGGACCTCAGCAGGGTATTTTTTTAATCATGAAAATTTAGGGTAAGAAGGCACAGGTTGTTCACATTGAGCCTACCTTGGCAATAGAAAAGAGGGGCGAAATTAAGCAGAGTGTCAAACTTTGGAGCAGGAGGGCATCTACTTGCTGCTCTGGAATGTGGGGTGGTGTTGCAAGCAGGATGTGTTAGTACATAGGGGACTGGGATAGAATTTGAGTTAAAGTTTTAACATACATTCAAGAATGTAAAATGGTCTTTTCTTCTTTTTGGCCCAGAACTTGTTAACTGATTAACCTCCCCGTCTCTCTGGCCTTTCATCCTTGTAATTAAATTTAGGACACCTAAGAATTTTTCTCTTATTGATGGACAAAATTCATCTGTTACTGTACTATGCTACTTTGGTTTGTTCCAAACCTGAGATCCAGCTGTCCTCTTCAGCAGCTTGTGGGTGGAAGAGCAAAGGATTTAGAATAAAGATTTGAGTTAGAGTCCTGGTTTTGCCTATGGGACTTGGCTCTAGTAGATTCTCTGAGCTTCATCTATAAAATTGAATAATAATAATAATAATAATAATAATAATAATAATGCCAAGTTCAGAGGATTTCATATGTGAAATAAATGATCTAAAGAAAGGAAAAATGTTTACTACCTTATAAAATGGTAGTCTAAATTTAGTTCTGGTGTATGGCATATAGTAGTTACTCAAAAAGTTAATATTTTTCTAGTGGGATTCTTCTTTAGTCACTTATTAGATGAACCTGCCATTTGAACTTATTAAGGTGTTCCCAGAACCAAACAGCATAGATTCAGATGGACTTTTCTCAGGGTCCAAATTACACTGATAATTCTTTTCTGGCAAAAGCATAATAATGATAACAGGTGGGCTGGAGGTGTAGTGCAGTGTTTCAGCACAGGCTTAGCATGCTTGAGGTCTTGGCTTCCACTCCCAGCACTAAAATAATAATTATAATAATAATAATAGCTAATATTTACATAGTTCTTATGATGTACTGGTATATACTTTACACAGAGTCATCTTAAATGTTATTCCTTATAAAAATCCTTTAAAGTAGACCCTATTATCTCTATTCCTTGCCATGTAATGCATAAAACACAGGCACAAGCTGTGAAGCACCTTGTCTCAAGTTACACTGCTTGTGATTACTAGAGGCAGAAAGTCAACCCTGGGAGCAAGGTCCTAGAGTCTGTATGGCTTGGTGCTCTCTCAAGTGATGGTCTGAACCTGTGGTGTTGTGCAACTGACAGAGAAAGAGGTAGAGAAGAAGAATTTTTTTGTGATCCTAAGACTGTCCCTCTTATTGATAATTAGGGGAAGAGAGACATTAAATAAGCAGGGAGATTCTCACTGAGGTTCTTACAAAAAGCCCCAGCAAATCTAGATGACTGAGCCTAAGTGGTCAGCCAGAATGATCTGACCCAGACTGGTGAATCACCTGTCTAGTTAAGGATTTGAAAGCTGGAACAGTGCAACAGAGGTTACAGGACTGACCTTTGCAACCTTGAAGCCAGAAAGAACACTGGTGAGGAACAAGGCAGTAGAGGTGGTGAGGGGCACACTGACCATCTGTTTTCCACCATCCACTCACTCCATTTGTTCCACTGGTGTCATTCCTGTCCATATGCTCCATCTCTGTGAGGCAAATGTATGGTGATTCTGCCCAGTGTTAACAATAGTTACTGGTAACAACTTTATGACTGGAGACATGAAATTACATGAAATCTTCTTACTGGACATTTAAACTAGTATTTCTGTTTGCTTGCTTTGTCTTATGACTTTGCTGGTCATCATAATATAGTAAGAAGCGTGTGCTCTAAAGTCAGACAGATATAGACCAATGGTTTAGCTCTATCCCTCCTGGCAGTGGGACACCTTGGGTATGTTATTTGATCCTCTCTATCCGTTTCATTGATATGTTAGATGTAATGTCATACCTGGTTTTCAGGAGGTTGTTAATTTTATTGTTTGTTTTCTGTTATTTTGCTAATGGTGATGTGAAATAATAGGTGTGAGATGACAATTCTCTGCATACAGAGTGCCATTACTCAAGCTTCATCATAGACAGTAAAAGTAATATAGATGTAATGGTCAACTTTACTGGAAATCAGAGAAATTAAAATGAAAAGATAACCAATTCATACCATCAAATTATGAATATACCATGTTTTCTATAAAGCAACAGCCACTTGTCTTAATTTTGGAAGAACAAATTGATATAAACTGTCAAGAAGAGAATTGTGACAAAATATTTTAGTCTCCTTTGAGAATTTGTCCTTAGATCGAATTTAATCCTTAGGAATGTAGCCTGAGGAAATAATTAAGGGTGTTTGAACACAAGGACATTCATGGTAGCATCGTATAAATGTGCTCTGGAGCTTTGAATAGCAAGCTTGAGAGGCAGGGAGGACCTTAAGATATCCTTAAGAAAGGGATATACTGGATCTCTGGAACCCACCCTTGTCCCATAGATGGTTGACCTCATCTTTAAATTGCAAGATTATTCTGATGACACATTTGTGAACATAACATTTTAATCACAATTTTGTCAAAGACTATGAAAAAAATTTAATTTCTAATGTAAATCGCACCAGGGCACTTGAGGGTTTTGATGAATTTTCCACGTTATAGGCCCAGATTTCCATATTTATTTTTAAATTGAGGTATAATTCATACATATTGAAATGCTCATATCTTAAGTGTATGTATTGAAATGCTTATATCTTAGGTGTTTGGAAGTTTTCTGTAACCTACAGACATAGGTTATAGAATATAACCTAATATTTGCAAGATAGAAAATATTTCCACCATCACAAAAGTATGCTTCATGTTTCTTTTTTCCCTCTATTCCCCCGAGGTAATCCCTGTTCTGATTTCCATCACCATAGATTCCTATTTTAGAACTTCATATCAATGTTCATATCATATATTCTCTTGTGGCGAACTCTTTTAGCTTAATCCAGAGATTTTTGGCACTAATGTTGTTGATGATTTTTCATCTGTCTGGGCTTCTGTGCAGAGTGTATTCCTGATTAAAACATTAGACCCATTTTCAAATTATTTCTGTTAGTTCTTTGGAACTTAGCTCATGTTACACCTCCTAGAAAGCCTGCTTTCACCTTACCGAGCTTGAGTTTGACACCCTTCCATACATTTGAATAACCCTCTGTACTCAAATCTAAACCCTCAACTACCCTGTTTACATCTCAATTTCATATCCTAGCTGAGGACTGTAACTCCTCTGTGCCCTTTTTCCTAAGAATCTAGCAGAATATCTGACTCAAATATTTGTTAAATGAAATACTCTACAATAAATGTGTAATCTAGGAAGTCAAATAGACCTTTTCTTCAGATGTTCAGATGTTCCTCATAATTTCTTTTTCAGTGTGGAATTAGATGGCAACACTGTTTTGTTTTTTGTTTTTTGTTTTTGTTTTTGTTTTTTTAGCTTTACTCAAACATATCAAAAGCACAGACATAACCATCTAATTTTTATTTGGAATAGGCATTCAGAATTCTTTTTCATCATATTTAGGTCATTTATCAGAATTTTAAAAGATTTATTCTAGCTAAAATTTGTAGGCAAGTATATTTATATTAAAATTGTATTTATACGATTGCTTGAGCAGAGTTGAAAGTAATTCTTTTACATACTCCTTTGTGATCATTATATTTGGAATTCAGAACAAATTTACTGTGTTCATATCTGCTGTTTATGGAAGCCCCGATTTGTAAAACACCTAAATGCCTGTTAATAGTAGAATCAATAAGTTTGTGGTTTGTTCATTCACTGGAAGAATGATCTTTAACTATATGCAACAAGATGGATTAATCTCAATCATAATGTCAAAGTGAAAAAAAAGCCAGACTTAACAAAATTTCATACTGTGTCATTCAATTTGCATGTAAATGTCAGTACAAAGTAGGCACAATTAGGCTGTTAGAAGTCAAGGCACTACTCATGCTGCTCACATCTGTGGTTTGTGGAGTTAGTGACTGGAGGGAAGCACCAACGGCAACTTTGAGATGCTGGTGATGTTCTGATTCTTGATTTTGGTGATGGCAACATGTGAGTTCAGTTAGAAAATAATTATCAAGATAGACACCTGTGAATTTGTGTGTGTGTGTGTGTGTGTGTGTGTGTGTGTGTCTGTGATATGGATAAAACTCAAGACAGTGAAAAAAGTACTAAATTTTAAAAAAGAAGAGCCTCTAGCTATAAGCCAAAAGTTATCTTTATTCATTTCACCTTAACTACCAGTCTACAAAGAAGAAAAGAGATTGAAATTCTTTTAAGAAGTATATTAATATTCTGAGACATTAGGATACAGTCATATATGTAGAACTTCAAAATAAAACACCTAAACATTTTTCTAAATTTCATACCATAATTACATCCAAAGATGTTACTTGACCTAGAACTTTCCTTACTCTCCTTTCTAAGCATTTTCTAATTCAGAGAATTACAAGTAGTATTGAAAGGTGTATTTTTGTTTTTAACAATTAAAATCATGGATAAATTTTTTGTTTTCCATTTTCAGGTTTGACCTGCCACCTGTTATCTTGTTTTCCATGGATGGTTTTAGAGCTGAATATTTAGACACATGGAATATTTTAATGCCAAATATCAATAAACTGAGTAAGTCCTCTGCAGTTAGTAGAATGCAAATGACAGACTCCCTGTCAGCAAATCCTTAGATGAAGCACCTTTCTTTCTGACTTTTAGCAATGGTGATTTGTCTTATCCCATGTCCTTTTAAGAGCTTGATGTTTTTATCACACATCTGTATATTTTCAGTAGGGGGGATTTTCATGCTTGTGGCTTTTCATACTTTTCTTTGGCAGCATGCCCATCTTTTTATTTTATTTTTTTCATATTTGAATATAATCTCTGTCCTGTGGAAATCTGTTTATGCATACCTTTTCTAAAGAGGCCTTTGTCAGAACTAGGTTTTGAGTCATAGCAGAAGACAGGAGCCTAAAGGAGCCTAGGGGAACTGCATAGATCCAGCATCTGCTAACAGTCCTCTAGATCCTCTGAAGTCCAGGATCTCCTTCCAGTTCTGGATTCAAATTTCCTAGAAACTGACTCTGTCACTTATTAGCTGTGTGATCTCAGGCAAGTTTACCTCACCTTTTGGTGCCCCAGTATCTTCATTTGTAACATGGTCACTTTCTACCTGATAGATATACTTTAAGAACATTGGATGGTTTTAAGTTATTTTGAGTATTTTTTTATTATCAACTTTATCACAATGCTGTGCTTCTGCATTAGGGCACTTGGCCCTGCACGCACTTGATAAAATAACAATAAAAAGTTGCGTGCCCAAGGACACAACCAGAGGGCCCGTCCCATACTCTTTACTGCCCTGAAATTCTTTTCTTTTGTCTCCCTTTTCCCAGACCTTCTTTTATTTCCAAAGTTCTCGATTTTTGTAACAATTTGATTTACTTCAGTTTTTATTTTTCTTCAAATTATTAAAAACAACTGTTTGACCCTGAGTAAGTCACTGACTTTTCTAGGCTTCAGTTCCCTCATTCATGAAGTGAGAGGACTACGTCAAATGCAAATGCTTTTTGTTTGTTAATTCCAGCTCTAAAATGCCATTATTGTAGAAAGATAATCTTTTTCCCCTGAAAAACAGGATGCATTATGTCTTCAGCTTCTCTCTTACTCTGAAATAGATCTTTATCAAAGAGATGGAGAATTTTTCAAACCCAGGACTTGCCATTTACTGCTAACTTTCTTTGACCTGAAAAGATAACTGACACCTCTTAGTTTTTATTTCATTATCTAAATTTGTCTTGGTAATCTGTATCCAAAAGGGAATTTAATGTGTCTTGGTAATCCTGTGTCCAAAAGGGAATTTAATAGCCAGGATGAAATGAATTTCTTTTCAAATGGAATTGTATGATTTTTCTCATCCCATCAAGAATTGGAGATGACATCAATTAAATATTTATCTATTAAGAACTTTCCTATTTCTGACTTCTAAAATATGTTTTTAGACATATGGACATCATCCCAATCCACAAATGTGTGAAGAAATTACTGTGTAGGTCTCCCAAGGCAAACTAATCTCCTATTCCTTTGTAGAGTGTCTAGTATGACATGATGAAATAGGATTAGGATGGTAGGCAAGAGATGAGGTGTGTGACAGTAGGTGTCAAAAGTCCAGGGCCCCATCTCTAATGTCCCATCAAGCTGCCAGTGTTAGACTACAGCAGTTGTAAAATCTGAGCATGAACTAATACCGAGGGAAGTGAGTTGTATCTACTAAGTGTGTGAGGATGTGGCTCTCGGAATTACATTTTATTGGGGTAATTGTATTATCTTGTCTCAGTGTGATTGGCAGTAGACATAAAGGGCAGAGCCAAGATCAGAAAACTGTCAAGATAGAAGGAATTCAACCCCAGCTAGAAGCCAGACTTCCTGGAAAATTAGGTGGGATACTGGGGATAAAATGAAATAAGAAGTAGCAGATAGACAACAAAGATCTGTCAGTTAACATGCAGAGTTTTGGAGATTAGTAAGGTTGGCATTCATGAAGAGTAGACCTCTTAAACTCTCCATTGCAAGTGCCATTTGCTCTCTGCCTTCTATTTATTTTGATGAGAACACTTAGTGAGATCTGCCCTCTTAGAATTTTAAGTATTATTATCTATAAGCACAATGTTGTACAACAGATCTCTAGAATTTATTGTGTATAACCTGAAGTTTTATACCCATTGGTTAACAGTTTCACATTCCATTCACCCCTGGAAACTATCATTCTATTTTTTGCTTCTGTGATTTTGACTATTTTATTTATTTATTTATTTTTGTCATCCTAGGGATTAAACCCTGTTTGGTACATGCTAAGCTAGCACTCCACCACTGAGCTACAACCCCAGCCCTTTTTATTTTGTTTTGAGACAAGGTCACACTAAGTTGTCCAGGCTGGCCTCAAACTTGTAATCCTCCTACATCAGCCTCCCAAGTAGCTGGGATTACAGGCTGCACCACCATACCTGGCAATTTTGGCTACTTTATATACCTCATATAAGTGGTATTATGAGGTATTTGTGTTTTTGTGATTTGGTTTATTTCACTTAATATAATGTTTTATATAAGGTTCCTCCATATGTTGCAAACTAGAAAATTCCTCATTAAAAAACTGAATAGAATATTCCATTGTGTGTAAGGATAAACATTTATAAGTAAACATATTTATAAGTATTTATAAATATATATAATGTATATAAATATACTTGTATATATAAATTATATTTATAAATTATAAATAATATATTTATACACATATATCACATTATTGCTGCTATTATTTTGTCCATTCATCATAAAACTTTCAATAGACATTTAGGTTATTTCCACATTTTGACTATTGTGAATAGTTCTGCAATGAACATGGGAGTTACTAATATCTTTTTGAGATTCTGATATCAGGTTTTTGTTTTGTTTTGTTTTGTTTTGTGGTGCTGGGGATTGAACCCTGGGCCTTGTGCTTGACAGGCAAGCACTCTACCAACTGAGCTATATCCCCATCCCCAAGGTTTTTTTGATATTTAGACAGAAGTGGGATTGTTACCTCAGATAGAAGCTCTATTTTTAATTTTTAAAGAAAACTCCATACTTTTCTTTAGCAGCTATTCCATTTTACATTCCCGCTAGCAGAGTACAAAGATTCCAGTTTCTCCATGCTCCTGTTAACACTTATTTACTTTTTAAAGAAAAGTATCTGAATAAGATGTAAGGTGATATTTCATGTGCTTTTATTTGCATTTCCTTGGTAATTAGTGACACTGACATCTTTTTATATACCTGTTGGCCATTGTATGCCTGCTTTAGAAAAATGCCTAGTCAAGATCTTGCCCATTTTTTTTTTGCCCATTTTTAATAGTGTTCTTTTTGTATATTGATTTATAGGAATTCCTCATATATTTTTGACATTAACTCATCAGATATATGACTTGAAAATATTCTCTCCCATTCCATATGTTGCCTTTCCTCTTGATTGGTCAGTTCTTTGCTATATAGAACTTTTAAGTTTGGTGTAGTCCCACTTGTCTAATTTTGCTTTTGCTGCCTATGCTTTTAGTGTCATATCCAAGAAACCATTGCCAAGGTCAAGGTCATGAAGGTTTTCACCTGTTTCCTTCTAAGAGTTTCAAAGTTTTTGGTTTTACATTTAAATCCTTGATCCTGATTTGGGTTGATGCTCTGGTATAGTATAAAGGGTTCAGGATCATTCTTCTGCATGTGGACATCCAATTTTCTATCACATTGTTTGAAAATATATATCTTTTGTGTATTCTTGGCACACTTGCTGAGGATCACTTGACCATATACACATGGATTTGTTTCTGTGCTCTCTTCTGTTTCACTGGTCTATATGTATGTATACCTTTGTTCCAGTGCCATACTATTTTCATTACTGTATCTTTGTAGTATATTTTGACATCCGGAAATTTTGCTATTTTTTGAGATTGTTTGGCTATATGAGGTCACTTGTGGTACCATTAGCATTTTAGAATTTTTTAGAATTTTTTTCCATTTGTGTAGAAAATGCCATTGTGATTTTGATAAGGATTGCATTGAATCTGTAAACAGCTTTGGATAGAAGCTTAATATCTTAACAATATTAAGTCTTATAGCCCATAATACTAAAAGTTTTTCCATTTGTTTATGTCTTCTTCAATTTCTTTCTCTAATATTTTGTTGTTTTCACTCTACAGGTCTTTTATTTCTTTAAGTTTATTTCTAAATATTTTATTCTTTTTGATGCCATTAAAATTTGGATTGTTCTCCTAATTTCCTTTTTAGATAGTTCATTATTAGTGCATAAAAACCCAGCTGATTTTGTATCCAGCAATTTTGCTAAATTCATTTATTAGTTCTCAGAGCTTAGGGAAAATGTCATCTGCACATAGGGAAATTTTGCTTCTTTCTTATTTATTCAGCTTTCTTTTATTTCTTTTTCTTCTTTAATTACCTTGGCCAGGACTTCCATTGCTATGTTGAGTAGAGTAGAGAGAATGTACATTCTTGCCTTATTTCTGATATCAATGGAAAAGCTTTCTGTTTTAACTATTGAGTACTGTGTTAATCAACTTTATATTGCTAAAACCAAAACACCCACCAAAATCAACTTAGAGGAAGAAAAGTTTATTTTGGATTCAGAGTTTCAGAGGTTCAGTCCATAGTTGACTCATCACTTTGGTCCTGGGATGAAGCACAACATCACGGAGGAAGATTGACAGAGGAAAGCTACTTACCTCATGGCAGGAAAGAATTGAAGGGAGAGAGAATCTTTGTGTAGTTCTAGTTGCATTTCTCTACTATCCTTATATAAGAATACACAACCAGGGTAACTCCACAACATATACAACAACAAAAATAGGATCCCAAATATAATAAATTATATTCTATGTATGTATAATATGTCAAAATACACTCTACTGTCATGTATATCTAAAAAGAGCAATATAAAATTTAAAATAAAGTAGAGATGTAAAAAAAAAATAATTGAAGAGAGAAAAAGAGCCAGAAGGGCAAGATATATAACCCCTAGGGTGTGCTCCCAATGATCCATGTCCTCCAGCTTTGCCTCACTTGCCTATAATTACCACCCAGTTAGTCCATTCACATTATTAATCCAGCAAATTGATTAATCCACCGATTAGGTTACAGTTCTAGTAATCTTATCATTTTATCTCTGAATATTCCTGCATTAACAATTCATATCCAAACCATAACAAGTAGGATGTTAGCTATGGGATTTTCATATATGGATTTTATCAGGTTAAAGTAATTTTTCTCTATTCCTAGTTTGTTCAGAGTTCAATCATGAAAAGGTGTTGAATTTTTTCACTTTTTTCTGCATCTATTGAGATGATGTGAATTTTATTCTTTATTAATGCATCACATTAATTAATTTTCATATTTGAACCATCCTTGTATCTCAGGGATAAATCCCATTTGCTATAGTGTATAATATTTTTGATGGACTTGAATTTGGTTTGCTAATATTTTGTTGAGTATTTTTTGCATGTCAAGGATATTGGTCTGAAGTTTTCCCTTTTTTACAGTGTCTGTTCGGTTTTTAATCAAGGTAATTCTGACCTAATAAGATGAGTTTGAAAGTGTTTCCTCTTCAATGTTTTGATAGAATTTAGGAAAACTGGCATTTAATTCTTTGAATGTTTGGTAAGTATTTACCACCCAAGCTCCCTGGCCCTGGGCTTTTCTTTTGGGAGGTTTTTGATTACTGATTCAATCTCCTTACTAGTTATAGATAAATACATTCAGATTTTCCATTTCATCATGATTCAGCCTTGGTGGATTATGTTTCTAGGAATTTATCAGTTTTTTCTGAATTTTCCAGTTTGTTGACATTTAATTGTTCTCAGTAGTCTCTTAAGATTCTTTTTTATTTCGGAATTATTAGTTGTATTTCCTCTTTCTGATCTTATGAATTTGAATCTTACCTATTTTATCTTGTTAAAGGTTTGTTAATTTTGATTGTCCTTTCAAAAAACAACTCTATTTTGTTGATTTTTCTATTGTTTTCTGTTCTCTATTTTATTTCTTCTTAAATCTTTATTGTTTTCTTCTTTCTGCTAATTTTGGGTTTAGTTTGTTGTTCTCTTTTTTAGTTCTTTGAGGTGTAAAGGTAGGTTGTTTGGGCTGGTGTTGTAACTCAGTGGTAGAGCACTTGCCTAGCATGGGTGAGGCACTGGTTTCACTTCTCAGCACCACATAAAAAACAAATAAATAAAAAACGAAGGTTTAATTCTATTTTTAAAAGTATGCTCTTTATTTGAAATTCTTCATTTTGAATATATGCATTTATTACCATTAACTTCTTAGTACTGCTTTTTGTTGCATCCTATAAGTTTTGGCATATTGTGTTTTAATTTTCATTTGTTTTGTCTCAAGATATTTTTAAAGTTCTCTTTTGATTTCTTTTTTGACCTTTTAGTTGTGGATTAGTTTCCATGTGTTGGTAAATTTTCCATTTCTCCTTTTGAAATAGATTTCTAATTTCATTCCATTTTGTTAGAGAAGATATTTGATGTAATTCAATCTTCTTAAGTTTTTTAAGTTTTGTTTTAATATGTAATTTAACCTGGAGAATGTTCCACATGTACTTGAGAAGAATGTGTTGCATAGTGTTGAATGTTCTATACATACATCTGTGGGATCCATTTGATCTGTAGTGTTGTTTAAGTACATTATTTCTTCATTGAATTTTTGTAGGAGGAAGTCTAATTTTTTACCCATTATTGAATATGAGATAGTAAAATCTCCTACTATTACCATATTGCTATCTCTATTTCCTTTCAGAGCTATAATCATTTGCTTCAGTTTGGTGTTCATACATAATTATTAATTTATTTATTTATGATTATTTTTATCTAACTGATGGATTGACCTTTTTGTCATTAAGTAATGTCCTTCTTTATCTATTTTGAGACTTTTGTACTTAAAATCCATTTTTTTTCTCATATCAGTATAGTCACTTCTGCCTTGTGATACCATTTGCATGGAACATCTTTTCCCATTTCTTTTCTTTCAGCCTTAAATCTAAAGTGAGTCTCTTATAATCAGCATATACTTGGATCTTGTTTTTTAATACACTGAGCCACTCTGTCATTTTGTGTGTGTGTATGTGATGTTGGGGATTAAACCCAGGGCCTTATGCTTGTGAGGCAAGCACTCTACCAACTGAGCTATATCCCCAGCCGCACTCTATCATTTTATTAGGTATTTAATCACTTTATACTCAATGTCATTATTGATATGGAAGTTTCCTATTGCCATCTTGTTAGTTGGTTTTTGTTTGGCTTGTAGTTCTTTGGTTCTTCTTCTCCTCTCTTGCTTTCTTCCTTTGTGTCTCATTTTCAAAATATATTTATATGATCTGATTCCTTTTTCATTTTTTTTATAACTTCTATAGACATTGTCTTTGTGGTTACCATGGTGCTTACACAAAATATTTTGTGATGCTAACAATATATTTTAAGCTGATAACTTAATTTTAGTTGTTTACAAAAGTTTCATACTTTTACTTTTCCATAATACACATAAAGTCACAGTTTATGCCTATTTATATTATGTATCTATTATCTTATCTTTCAGTTATAATTATTTTTAATACTTTTAACTTTTTTTGTTTTTTGTTTTTATTTTTACAGACTTCATTTTGATTCATTGTACATATATGGGGTACAAATTTTCATTTCTATGGTTTTACATGATGCACATTCATATCATTCTTATTAATCACACATGTACATAGGGTAATAATGTCTGTCTCATTCCACCATTTTTTATACCCCCACTTCCTCCCCCTCTCATTTCCCTCTACATAATCTAAATTTCCTCCATTCCTCTCTCACCCCCCACACCTCCCAACCAGATTCTATATCATCATCCACTTCTCAGGGAAAACATTCAGCCTTTGTTTTTTGGGGGGATTGACTTATTTCACTTAGCATGATAATCTCCAATTCCATCCATTTATCTGCAAATGCCATAATATTATTCTTCTTTATGGCTGAGTAGTATTCCATTGTGTATATATACCACATCTTCTTTACCCATTCATCTGTTGGAGGGCATCTAGGTTGGTTCTTTTTATCAGCAAAGGATACAATCAAGAATGTGAAAAGAGAGCCTACAGAATGGGAGTACCACACGTACTTCAGATAGAGCACTAATCTCTAAAATTTATAAAGAACTTATAAAACTTTACACCAAAAATACAAAGAACCCAATTAATAAATGGGCCAAGGATCTGGACAGACACTTTACAGAAGAGGATGAACAGGCAATCAATAAATATATGAAAAAGTGTTCAACATCTCTAGTAATTAGAGAAATGCAAATTAAAACAACTCTTAAGATTTCATCTTACTCTGATTAGAATAGCTATTATCAAGAACATAAACAATAATAGATGTTGGTGTGGCTGTGGGGAAAAATGAACACTTTTACATTGCTGGTGGAGTTGCAAATTGGTACAGCCACTCTGGAAAGCAGCATGGAGATTCCTCAGAAAACTTGGAATGAACCCACCTTTTGACCCAGTTATCCCACTCCTTGGTTTATACCCAGAGGACTTAAAATTAGCACACTACAGTAAAACAGCCACGTCAAGGTTTAAAGCAGCTCAATTCACAATAGCTAGACTGTGGAACCAACCTAGATGCCCTTCAACAGATGAATGGATAAAGAAGATGTGCTATGTATACTTTTAACTTTTATACTAGGATTAAAAATGATTTATCTACCACCTTTTCAGTAATATAGCATTTTGCATTTGCTTATATATTTGACTTTAGTAATGAGTTTTATATTTTCTTGTGTGATAATTCTTATGTTTTACTGTGTAGTGTCCTTTGTTTCAAGTTGAAGAACTCCCACTTCCTGCAAGGGAAGGTCTAATGGTGGTGAACTCCTGCAGCATTGTTTTTTTGTCTAAAAAAGTATTTCTCTCCCTCTCTCTCTCTCTCTCTCTCTCTCTCTCTCTCTTTCATTTCTCTCTGTTATTTTTCAGAAGACCTGTTTTGCTGAATAGAGTATTCTTACTTGACAGTTTTTAAATTTTTTTCTTTCACTACTTTGAATATTTCACTCCACTCCCTCCTGGATTGCAGTTTCTGCTGAAATTCTTGCTGATAGACTTGTAGAGGTTCCCTCATATTTTGGAGTCACTTTTCTCTTGCTGCTTTCAAAATTCTTTTTTTTATTTGTCTTTTGATAATTTGATTATTATATGCATTAGTGTGGACTTCTTAAGGTTCATCTCTTTTGGAGTCCTTTAGATTTCCTAAGTCTGCATGCTCATTTTCTCCCCAAATTTAGAAGCTACTGGCCATTTATTTGAATACACTCTGGTTCTTTCTGTTTCTCTTTTCCTTTCAAAAATTCCATACTGCATATATTAGTCCACTTGATGGTGTCCCACAAGTGTCTTCATCTTTATTTTCTCCTCCTCCTCTTCTAAAATTTTAATTTTGCTCCTCTGTCTGAATAATTCCCAATGACGTGCTCTTTGAGTTTGGTGTCATTTCTTTTTCTTGATCTACTCTGTAATTAAACTTCTCTACTGCATTTTTCAGTGTAGTTATTATATTCTTCTGCTCCCTGTTTTCCATTTGGTACTTTTTTATATTGTCTGTCTCTTTTTAAAAATTCTTGAAATTCTCATTTTATGCATGCATTGTTGTTCTTATCTTGATGAGCATTTTTATGATAGTTATTTTGAATTGTCTGTTAGGTAAATCATACTTTTCTGCTTCATCATGTTCAATTTCTAGGATTAATCTTGTTTCTTTGTTTTGAACATATTTCCTGGTTACTTTCTGTGTTGTTGTCTGTATGTTAGATAAGGTAGCCACCTCTCAATCTTCATAGACTGTCCTTGTATAGAATAAACCCTTATCAATCAACCTGGTCAGAGATTCTGGAGGTTCCTCAAGACTTTATGCTAGTCCAATCTTCTTCCTTTGTTCTTATGTCTACCACCACCCCCTAATATGGTATCTACAATATGCCAAGTGCTCTTAGTGTTCTGAGATAAGCAAGAGAAACCACCAGGGAAGTTGAATCATTAGCCATCCTATAAACACTCTCTTGCTGTTTCCAGAGATAATTTGAAATATTGGGGATTTTTTCTGTTTTCTCAATGATGAACCAAGGGGAGAGGATATGATTACTACCATGTTTGATCAAATCATGGTCTTTATGGTAACTGGCCCCCAGTTTATTTAACTATGCTGGATTCTCTTAGTGCTACAAGATTAATAAGACAGAGGGTAAGACTTTGGGAAACCTCTGGAAAACTCTGAGCAATGGATGTGTCGTCCAACTCTTTCCCTCCTCAGGGAGAAGTTAGGAGCTGGAGTTTATTACTCACTCACTCTGAGCTGAATCAGAGGGAGGAGCTACAGTGAATGTCTGCACGCTAGTTCAAACCTCCTTCTTTGTTCACTGGATCCTTCAGGACCCTACTGTATGATGGGTCCCATCCACACTCTAAGACAGGTGAGATAGAAACTAGTCCCTTTGGTAGCACTTGGAAAGTTGGATAGTAAATGTTTAGTCAAGTTCTTTCCCTTCCTGGGGAGAAACAGGTTCTTACCAGATAATATGGCAGTATTGTTGTCCCCTCCAGATTGTATGGGACCTACTAGGGATGGGAATTATGAAAAAGGTGTTTACACTTTTCCTACCAGTTTTGATATGGCTGGTTTCACACTTTGCTGGTGTGCAGGAGACTCTGAAGTAGTTTCTGGGTTTTTTACAAAGGGAATTGATCCATGTATTGCCGGTTAAATGGTTATGTCTGTGATGGGAAGAAGACCCCAGAGCTTCCTATTTTGCCATATTGTTGACATCACTTCTCTCTTCCTTTTTCTATCTTTTCTCATCTATGTGCCAGGACTTGGATGCATACATGCAACTACTAGGAAGATCAGAGGTTCTGCAGAACTTATTGATTTGACTGCTGGAAATGACACAGGTCAACCATATGGCTAGTATTTCCAGAAGTATATATAAGATACATGCAAAATGAAAAGTATCTATTTGAACCTATGAATATTGCTGAGCTATTTTCTGTTTGTAAGAATACCTTAATTAATAATACTTCTTTATGCCAATCCTGATAAAAATTTCATAAAGGCTACATTGTAGTTTCGATCTGCACGTTCTTTGGCTGCTTCACCCATTCATCCATTTAACCTTCTGTTCTTTCTTATAGTTTATAGCTACTGTAAGCCTAATTACATATGCATATTACATTTATATTTTCAGGTTATTTTTGTTCAGTATTTTCTTTTAAAAAAAACAATTTTCTAACTGGATATGGTGATGTATACCTGTTATCCAAGTTACTTGGGCAGCTGAGGCAGGAGTATCACAAGTTCAATATCAGCCTGGACAACTTAGTGAGACTCTCTCTCAAAATAAAATAAAAAGATTTGGGGATATAACTCAGTGGTAGAGCTTGCCAAACAAAAGCTGGTGTTCAACCCCCAGTACCCTCCCCACATGCATGCAGGCATGCACACACACCTACATATGAATGGTTTTCTAGAAGTAAATTGTGCATATAGTAAACATTTCAAAGCAATATTAAAGGATATATAGTAAAAACAAGTATCTTTTCCCTGATCATCTTATTTTTCTTCTACAGAAACAACTACTCATTGGTTTACTGCGTGTCTTTCCAATAGTATTGTGTTTGATCATAAATTTGATTATTAAGATTTGGAAGAAACAGTGATGGATGATCATGTTTCTTGTGCACTGTTCTCCAGTAGTCTGATTCAAATGCAAAATAGTAGCCTGGGTCTATAGATAGTCAAGAGACATTTCCTGTTTATGACATTATGACTAGGATGGTATCATGTTTGCAGAGTACTGGCAGCTTAGCTTTGTTTTATACACTATGGCTCAGTTTACATTTTATGTAATACTCTAGGGCATTTAAAAATTTGAATTTGCTACCCATGTTTCAAGAAAATAAAAACAAAAACTGACCTTATATCTTGATTCATTCTATTACTTTTTCACCCACTTAAATTCTTTAATTATGTAAGAGGATTAGCTTCCTTTATATATTCTTATCATATAACTTTTCAACAATATTAAATGTATCTTATCCTAACTGAAGACAAGAATTATTTATTGATGTAATTGACTAAAAGAGAAAAAATAAAGGTTATTTTAATTTAAAGCCATGCCTTATGAATCAAGTTTCAGAGAAGTTTTCACACTAAATATATCAGAATCATCTGGTGTGATTGTTAAAAATGTAAAATTTTTGAAGTCCTTTTTCCCCATCTCCCTGTTTCTCATCAAATGGTGCTATGTAGTGAACTTTATAGGTACTAGATTCTGAAGGAGGAAATTCCTGGATTGTATTGGAAATACTGAATAGAGACTGGGAAGGAGATCAAACAAATGCCTATTTGGGAAAATATTCATTGTTTCCAGCTGCAAGTTTGTTACTTTTTGGCCAACAATCAATTTCACTTTTTTTTTTTTTTTAACTTAGAGTCTAACAGGGAAGCTCTCCTTCAGAATTAGAGGCAGTGGGATTTGGGTATGGAAAATTTCTTGGACTTTACTGCTGCAAAGGAAATAGCAATGTGATCCAGTAGTTCTGACCTCCTTAAACAAGGTTACTGCACAGATTGAAAACAACAGAACCATGAGAGCAAAATTAATGCCATACTTTGTGAACAACAGAGAACAGGAAACTTCACAGATCAAATGGAAACTGAACTGAAAATAATAAGCAAATAAAGTGAGCTCATTTTGCAAACATTATTATGTGACATGGTCTTATATAACTGTATAAGTCAAGTCCCTTTTTATTCACCTGGACAGTTGTGTTGATTTTTATTATGTAAGATACTTTACATATAGAAACTATCAACTGAGAAGCAATAATATATAGAGATTCTTACTATAATGACCAGAGTCAGAAAAAGCAAACTAAGTGTATAATTTAGGATACCTTTAGCTCAGGGGTCACAATTCAAACAGGCCAAATCCTGCTTGCTTTGCTTGATTTCATGTTGCCTACCATATGCTAAGAGTTGTTTTACATCTAAATGTTTTTTAAATAAAACAATACCTTGTAAAGTAAAAAATATGTGAAATTAAAATTCCCATGTCCAACAATAGAATTTTATTAGAACACAGTCCTGCTCATTTGTTTGTATATTGACTATGGGTGCCTCAATGGCTTAATGGCAGAGTTGAGCTGTTGCAACCGAAACCATATATATTATCTGACCTTTCACAGAAATGTTATTGACCTTTATTTAGCTCAATCCTCTTCTAACTTTTCTTGGAATAGAAGAAGTGTAGGGGTCAGGATTTCAACCTCTTTCTGTCTTCAATCCACTCTTTACTTAGTTTTCTGGGAAAACTTCATGTTCAGACTACAGTTTGTTTGTTTGGTAGTGCTGAGGATTGAACCCGTACTAGGAAAGCCCTCTGCAACTGCGCTACATCCCTGGCCCTTTTTCTTTTACTTTGACATAGGTCTCTCTAAGTTGACCAAACTATCCTCAAATTGTTGATCCTCCTGCCTAGCTTCCCTGAGTAGCAATGATTACAGGCATGTGACCAGATCATGTTGAGTTTTTTAATTATTCAACATATTTCTAATGAAGAAACAACTTTCTAATTTCTCACAATACTTTGTTGCAGAAACATGTGGAATTCATTCAAAATACATGAGAGCTGTATATCCTACCAAAACCTTCCCAAATCATTACAGCATTGTCACGGTAAGTGCTTTGCCCACTGGAAACACTGACAGGCCACAGACAGGAAACTAACCATGTCAGACAAACATTTGTGGGCAAGAACTGTCCAAGCCCATACCACATATTTCACAAGTACATGTAATGATAGTTCGTGGCTTAATTCAGCTGGGGAGGCAAGGTTCAACATGAGACTGGAAGTGTGCTGTGAGACATTAACTATGAGTTAGTGTCCTTGCCTTGAGTTAATCACTTTTGTGTGAGGCCAGAATAAACTCTGTGAAATACCTTTCTCCTCTGGCTTTTTGATTGCCCTTTATTTAACTGAAGGTCCTCTGAGAATGGTAGGTTATATATGCTTCTTATTGATGATTTTACTGTTGAAAATAGCCCCCAATCACAGTGTGAAAGTGCTGTCTGTGTTTGGATTGCTGACCCCTGAGCTAAAGGTGTCCTAAAGCAGGCCTTGACATGCCTTACAGAGACGATCATGTATTAAGTAAACCATTCAGTGGACAGCCACTGTGATGTGGAAATGTTGTTCTTCACTAGCCTTTTCATAATATCTAACTTAATGCTTATGTTCCATGAATGATTCATACTGGCTCTTTAGATAAAACAGCTAAAACAAGTGAATTCTCCTTAAGATATGAAAAGATGTACCTGGAATGATTAAAATTATTTCAAAGGAAAATTAAGATTTATAGATTTAGAACACATCTTATTAGTCCTCTGCTTCAGCCTTTATCACAAAGGATATTTGTGTCTTTACTACTTTGCATAATAGTATTTTATTACTACGGAATGATAACTGAATAAAATTTAACCCTTAAGTAATTGTATGTTTGTATGTATATATCCTCATTGTTTGTAGATTTCATATTTGCAAATTCATCTGCACACTAAAATTTATTACAAATAAATAGTAGTGCATTTGTGGTCATTGTGGATATGGCCAGGAGCCATGTGAGTGGCCTGATGCACACGTTCCCAGCTGGCTATACAAGGCAGCACTCCTGTCCTCTTGTTTTAGTTCTCATGATGTCAGAAAGTGTCATTTTCGCAGTCTGTTATCTATTTAGTGCCATGTTTTTCATTTTTATGCTTCTTATTATTGATTTTGCTGTTTAAAATGGCCCCCAGTCAGAGTGCTGAGGTGCCCTCTAGTGTTCCTATAGCAAGCAAGCCTTGACGTGCCTTCCAGAGAAGATCATTCAGGCATGGGTACAGTGAGCTGGTATATATATTAAATAGGTTTCACTTTTCAGACACACAGAAGGTAATGTGTTGATCAGAACACACAAAAATGTCATATCAGAGGTCCTCGGAAACCTAAACCTGTATTTTCCTTAAAAGCAATGGTTCAGTATTTATTAATTCAGTGTTCATTACAATTTTAAAGAACATAACTAACATGAATAATAAGAATTGATAATAAATATAAATACATATAATACACATATATATATGAATAATAGATTACATGCAAGCACTATTAATTTATATGATATCTATGTCATATTTATAGTGATATTCTGAATTGATGAGCCTAGAATCTGTCTGAAAGTAGTTATGACTACATGAGATATAATAGACATTCAGTGAAAATGTGTAGAATGAGTGAATGACTATATATAATTTGATTGAATGAATGATTGATTGATAGGGAAATGGATGAATGGAAAAGAGGTTGGAGAGAGTGTGGGCAGGCTCTTCCTTTTTTTTTTAAGCAACTTATTTTATTTTTTATTTTTTATTTTTTAAAATTTATTTGTTTTGATTCATTGTACACAAATGGAGTACAGCTGTTGTTTCTCTGGTTGTACACAAAGTAGAGTCACACCATGTGTTCATTCATACATGTACATAGGGCAATGATGTCTGTCTCATTCTGTTGTTATTACCTCCCCACCCCGACCCCACCCCTCCCTTCCCTCTATGCAATCTATCCTTCCTCCATTCTTTCCTCCCTTCCACCCCGCATTATGCATCATCATTCACTTATCAGAGAGATCATTCGGTCTTTGGATTTTGGGGATTGACTAATCTCACTTAGCATGACATTCTCCAACATCATCCATTTACCTGCAAATGCCATAATTTTATTCTTCTTTATGGCTGAGTAATATTCCATTGTGTATATATACCACAGTTTCTTTATCCATTCATCTATTGAAGGGCATCTAGGTTGGTTCCACAACCTAGCTATTGTGAACTGAGCAGCTATGAACATTGATGTGGCTGCAGCACTGTATTAATCTGATTTTAAGTATACCATTCACAATAGCCTCAAGAAAAATAAAATACTTGGGAATCAATCTAACAAAAGAGGTGAAAGACCTCTACAATGAGAACTACAGAACACTAAAGAAAGAAATTAAAGAAAGTCTGAGAAGATGGAAAGATCTCCCATGTTCTTGGATAGGCAGAATTAATATTGTCAAAATGGCCATGCTACCAAAAGCGCTATACAATTTCAATGCAATTCCAATTAAAATCCCAATGACGGAACTCACAGAAATAGAGCAAGCAGTCATGAAATTCACTTGAAGGAATAAGAGACCCAGAATAGCTAAAGCAATTCTTAGCAAGAAGAGCAAAGCAGGGGGTATCACAATACTGGATCTTCAACTATATTACAGAGCAATGGTAACAAAAATAGCATGGTATTGGCACCAAAATAGACAGGTAGATCAATGGTACAGAATAGAGGACACAGAGACAAACCCACATAAATACAGGTATCTCATACTTGACAAAGGAGGCAAAAACATGCAATGGAGAAAAGGTAGCCTCTTCAACAAATAGTGCTGGGAAAACTGAAAATCTATATGCAGCAAAATGAAACTAAACCATATCTCTAAACTCAACTCAAAATGGATCAAGACCTAAGAATTAGACCAGAGACCCTGCACCTAATAGAAGAGAATATGGGCAGGCTCTTTCTAAAACACTGTTAACCAGCTTTAATCTCATTTAGCCAAATATTTGGTAATTCAAAGCTTCTATCTAGTAAATTTCTTGTGACTATTGGTAATATAAGTGGTGACTACTTATTATTATAATATGGGAAACTTTACTGATGAACAGTTACTAAGCAAACAAGAGTTATATTAACACCATCAATGCAAACCATTCACCTAACGTTCTTTGTTTGCTGCTATATCCCATGGCAGAATTAGAAACACAAACTGTCTATATCTAGCTAGCCAGTCTCAGATTTGGGTTCAGATCCTGGTATTTTATATTAAAAGGTACATGGCATCCTTCCTAGATATGAGTTACAGATCTTATAGTATTTTAAATGTACATTTGACTTTACTTTCATAGGCAGTAATTACTAAAATAATTTTATTTATCTCACTCTTTTTTAATTAACATTTTAGGGCTTGTATCCAGAATCACATGGTATCATTGACAATAATATGTATGATGTGCATCTCAACAAGAATTTTTCACTTTCTTCAGAAGAGAAAAATAACCCAGTCTGGTGGAATGGGCAACCTGTATGTAGCATTCCATTCATTTCCAAAGTAACCCCCATTTACCCATATGACAGTGGATCAATTTTCTTGTTCCACTTTGAGTTTTAAATTATCCATCTTGTCTCCAAGGGCTAGGTTGTAAAGGTGTTTCACCACTATTTATTATTGTTATTTGAATTTTTAAAACATTTATTATTGTTCACTCTTATGTTGAAACTTGAGTTTTGTGTTATAACTATATTCATCTGGAAATTACTCAAAAAATTAATTTTTTCTTCATAGTATTTCATAATTCTTTTAAAGGGAAAGAAGAATCTTATAATTTCATCAGTTTTTAAAAAATGAACTTGTTCCTCACCGCCTTACAACATTTTCAATTTTTGAGGCAGACACTTGAATATTTATATATTTTAGCTGCTGCAAAGACAAGTTTCAATAATTATTATAAGATTTGCAGCAGAAATTTTTGTTTCCAATAAGTTGTACCATTTCAACACCAACTAATTATCCTATTGACGTTCGCTTATTCTCAGTTCTCTCTTCTTACAGATATGGCTGACAGCAATGTACCAAGGTTTGAAATCTGGTGCCTACTACTGGCCAGGATCAGATGTGGCCATTAATGGTTCCTTTCCTACCATATACAAGATTTACAACAGGTAGTGAAGCACTTTCAGATAAGGGCCAATCTAAACAGGGATGATCAGGACATTTCTGTCTTTTTTTTTTTTTTTTTAAGGGATAAGAGTTGAGCCCAATCCATGTGCATGCTAAGCACATGTTCTACCACTGAGCTACTCCATCCAGCCCCTTTTTGTCTTAATCTTGATAGAAATTCTATTTTTTTCAGTTGTTTGGGTCAAATACCTTGGAGGCATTGTTTCTTCTCTCTTTTATAACCCAGTCATTTCATCTCTAAACTTTCTTGCATTATCTCACACATGAACTTTTTGGGAACACCTAAGCTACACCATAATAAAGATGAATGCAGTCTCAGAATCTTCAGAATTATCATTCTTGTCTGAGCTTTCATCTACAGTTGCCTTTTTATACATTTCTGTGCTTCTTATGCCCTGTAATCTATTCTTATTCAACCAGCCAAAAAACTACTTTAAAATGCAGGTTCAATTATGGCACTCCTTTGATCAGTCAGAGTAAAAGCTTTAACAACTCTGTGGGATGACATCTACCATCCCCAGAACTGCTGCCAATCTACTGCCCCAGATGCTCGCTCAGACTTCCTCAGTGGACCTTGGCACACCAAGCTTACTTACTCTTCCCCCTGCCTGAGAGGACTTCCCCTCTGGATTCAAATGCCCACTCTCTCACTTTCAAGTTTTTGCTAAAAAATTGTTTTCTCAATATTGCCTTACTACAAACACACTCAGTTTAGAATTCCAAATCACTCTCACCCATTTCTCAGGGCCCCTTACTCTGCTGTATTTTTTCTTTTCTCCATAGCATTTGTCACCTCTAAATATACTATAGAATTTGTGTATTAACTCTATTGTTTGTTTCTTGCCTTCCTCCATGGCAATATAATCTTTGGTTTGCTCACTGATAAATTTTGTTCCAAATGAACAAAGAGTGTCTGGCAATACATGCTCAATATATATCAATATATAATTGAGTAAAAATTAATAAACTGAGTAGTTGGAGAAAATTGAAGGAGAGATGGTCAAGGAAGAAACAAAGCATTATATATTTACTATACAGAGCTGCAAGTATATCTGCATAGAAATACTGCCTTTGAATATATTGAATACTTTTCAGCATTTTGATCACATAGGATTACAAAGTAAATATCTGATGTTATTAACCTATCATCCTGAGGAGGAATAGAATGAAATTATTCTTGATTCAATTAATTTTTAAAAATCATGTTTACTTTTTTTTTCAGTAAGGTCTCATATGAAGAGAGAGTTTCTACCTTGCTAAAATGGCTGGACCTGCCCAAAGCTGAAAGGTAATAATAAGAGAGAAGTGCCAGAATAGTGGGACACGTGGGCCAAAAGTGGAATTTTTTCTTTATCATCACTGTTTTTGAAAATACTTGCCATTGCCTTTTAATGGGCACTTTTCAAGAGTTATTTCTGAGGTCTGGTGCTCTTGAGGACATGGTTGACAATAACTATTAACTTCAGAAACACAGCCAGTACAAGAGAGAAGAGGCAAATATCACAGAGGAAGATGTGGGGTTGGGGCAGAGCTGAGACTGGGTCTGACATTCACTTCTGAGGACAGACCCCAGGGACCAGAGGTGCTTGCTTGCACAAGACCATGATGGAGTTAGTCTCCTGAAAGGGAGTTGGAGGTAAACAGCACATCAGAAACCAGACATCCAAAAAAAGAACTTGGTGTAGTAGAAGAGAGAGCCAGCAAAAAGTCAGAAATCAGGAAATATAAAGGGTTTGAGCACACCAAAAGAGGTCCTCACTGTAAGAACAAGACAGATTTTCACATCTGAGGCAGACCAATGCTTACATCCTGGCAGGTCTTATTTACTTCCTGTTAGGAAATCTATCCCAGTTGGAGCCAAGTGCCACCATGGCCCTAAATACGGAGAAGGTCAGAGAGAAAAAGAATGGCCAGCATATTTAAGATCCCAGATTTTGCTACAGGTTTATTCCAAACTTTTAATGTTTTTCTCTGTTTCAATTTTACCCCTAGACCCAATTTTTATACCATGTATGTAGAAGAGCCTGATACTACAGGACATGAGGAGGGGCCCGTCAGTGGCAGAGTAAGTTTTTATTTTTAAAACAAATGGATACTTATCTAACCCTAACCAACAAAATAAAAGAAAATCTCTCTTATTTCTGCTGTACATGAATATATCTGATAAATACATGAGAAGTTCAAAATAAATGAAAGTCTAAAAAGGATTTCTGCCTTTTTTAACTACAAAACAATTAAAATTCTAGAAAAGACAACTGCCTAATTAACCACATCTTGATTCTTTTCAGAGACACTGAAGACTTCATTGTCACTCTGTTATTTCATATGATAAAAACATCAAGGCTAAATACTGCATGAGCTAATTCAACATGCTAATGTGGCCCATTTCTAAAAGCTAAGTTGCTTGCAAGTCCACTGTGGGATATCCAGCCATCTACTCATACATGGTTGCATTCATAAGTTCCTTATAATTAGACAATATGTTATTGCCTTGGGCACATTTATCCTCCTCCTAGGCCCCCATTATCATTGGAGTGAACTCTAATATTAGTTTCTTCATTAGTTAGAACATTCTGTTATGATTCTTCACACAAATATAGTCCTTAAATACTGCTTTCAGCAAAAAAAGTCATTTTCTCTCCTGAACTCCACCAAAGCCTTTATCATCTTAGACATAGTCAAAGCTGCAGAAACTCCCATGAGTATGATGGTATTTCCCTACCCAATGGAAATTCAGTTAATAATCATCCTCTGTTGGAATAGAAGCATATTTATTCTGGTCACATGCCTTTGCTATTTATCAGAGAAGTCCTTTTCCTTCCTTCCTAACATAAGGTCTCCACTCAGGACTCACTAAGACTGTTAGCCTCTTCTGTATATCACAGTATGTTATCCTAATTCAGTTTACTCTAAGGCTGAATGACTCAGTAACTAACTAAAACATAATCAGTATTTCTTCTTTTCTCGTTTATTATCCATGTTTGATATGATTAATTTTTTGAGAGGGGATGCTCTATCTTTATTTAGCTGCCCTCTATAATACAGTTGACTTAGGTTAGCTACCAGCTCCTTCTCCCCACCTCTGTTCAGTGCTTTAGTTTAGCACCCAAGTAAATTTTAATTCTGAAAAGCATTGCAAAAGAGGAGATCTGAATGTCCCAAGAAATCAGGGTCTCCTCTGAGAAATAAAAAGGAAACATAATTTGCAGATGGAGCAATTGAGGAAGAAGCTGAGCATACCGAACACATAACAAGCAAATGCACAGATAAGCTGATGGTTAGATGACTCCATGAATAATGATAACAATAAAAATAACAGCAGCTAACCCTCTATCACATGCTACTCTGTGCCAGGTACAGTTTGAAGTCCTCTGTGAATATAATATCCCTCCAATGCCTGGAGTATTAAGAACCTGAGGAGAGAGTTAAGAGGAAGTCCAGAGAAGGCAGCACCAAATCATGCAGGTGTCTTCAGGCCACAAAAAGTGCAGTGGGAAGCATTAAGGTGTTGCAGTCAGGAAGCTGAACTAACCAGATCTCTGTGTATTTATAAATCACTTTTATTGCATAGATGGAAAGTGGGGAGAAAATGATTAGCTTTCACAACATTCCAGAAAGGATATTTGTGGTAGTGACTTGGATGCTGTGGTAGTGGCAACCATCATGGATAGAAACAGATACAATTGAGATTCATTTAGGAGACAGACTTGGCATGACTTGGTGTGAGGTGGATGAGGCGGGTGGGACAGCAATGATGAATTTTTGATTTCTATCTTACTCCTGCAAGTACATTTTGATGGGTCCATTTACATTAGCAAGAACACCACTGAGGAGTAAGTTGAGGGGAGACACTTATTTAGTTGAGGGGCCTATGACATCCAAATGAGGAGGTTCAGAAGGCAACTGAGTGAATATTTAAAGCTCAAAGGAGATGAATATTAGAGAAGTTTGGTAGCAAATAGATGGTGCCTGGAAGTGAAGATGTTCTCAGTTTGGAATGAATAGTGAAAATAGAGGAGGGATGAAGACCAAGCTTCATTTTCTAAAAAAATTTTATTTGTTCTTTTTAGTTATACGTGACAGTGGAGTGTATTTTGACATATTATACATTCATGGAGTATAACTTCTCATTCTTGTGATTATACATAATGTGGAGTTACACTGGTCATGTATTCATATGTGAACATAGGAAAGTTATGTCTGATTCATTCTACTGTCTTTCCTATTTCAAGCCCCTCTCCCTTCCCTTCATTTCCCTTTGTCCAATCTAATGAACCATTCTTCCTTATCCACCTCCTTGTTGTGTGTTAGCATCCACATATCAGAGAGAACTTTCAACCCTTTGATTTCTGGTGATTGGCTTATTTCACTTAGCATGATAGTCTCCAGTCCCTTCCATTGCCAACAAATGCCATAATTTCATTCTTCTTTATGGCTGAGTAATAGTTCATTGTGTATATATACCATGTGTTCTATATCCATTCATCTGTTGAAGGACACCGCAGTTGGTTCCATACCAAGCTTCATTTAAAACTCAGGAAAAAGAGGCAAAATGAATAGAGAAAATTGAAAGACTTCTTGACTATTATTGTGTTTTTTGTTTGTTTGTTTGTTTTTTTGAACCAGGAATTGAACTCAGGGACACTCGGCCACTGAGCCCCATCCCCAGCCCTATTTTGTATTTTATTTAGAGACAGGGTCTCACTGAGTTGCTTAGGGCCTCGCTAAGTTGCTGAGGCTGGCTTTGAACTCGAGATCCTCCTGACTCAGCCTCCCAAGTCGCTTGGATTACAGGCATGCGCCACCATGCCCGGCCTTTATTGTGTTATTTTTAATAAAATACCTTAATTCAGAATTAATATGATGTATAAATTAAAAGCAAAAAAGACTATTTTAGTTTGTTTTGGTCCACTCACTAAGCTATTAACTTATTCTGCTTTTTTCCATTATCAAAATCCTTCTTGCCCTGCTGTCCTTTTAAAGCCTACTTTAATCAGGGCTAATATTGTATTAAGCATTCCCTGAATTAAAGAAATGATGCCCTTACTGCCAAACACCATGTTGAAATGACAAATAAGGTAAATAATGAGTAAATGGATAATCTTGGAGTTTTTGTTGTTAAAAGAGGCCATTAAAGTTAAAAATATTTGAATTATTAAAGTTTGGTAGGTTAAACCATTTTAAATGGGAAGATTATTATATGATACATATAACCTGAGAAAGCTTCATGAAAGGGAGAAATAGAAGGTGTTAGGATTTGGATGGCAGGGGCAGGTAGGAGAGACACTGAAAATATAGCAAATCCAGGAATTTCTTAATACCAAATTCATTCCAATGATTATCTAAGTATAGAAGATGAACTTGTTGCAGAGTGTCCTGACTGGTCACAAGTCACTTCCTTATGATGGTCTACATACTTCAGTAAGATTTGACTGTTATTTTTTATTGACAAAGAAATTATTAGCTGGGATGAAAAGTTAGGAAGAAAAAGTCAGTTTAGAAAAGAAAATTTAAAACAGATTGACTTAAATGTTTGTTATACTCATGCACGTGGTGGGTGAATTTCAGAGCACTAAAGAACTCCACTTACTCTGCCTCCATGTGAGGGTAGAATAAGTGCAGAAGGATGTTGCAGCTTTCAGAAAGCAGATCATAGCAGTGGCTACAGAGAGCTTCTTGCCAACTGGATCTTCTGCAGCCTTGAAATCACCTTTACAATTGTGCTTCTGGATCCGAAGCACAGTTTTTCATTATTTTCATTAAGCATTATTATTTCATTTTTCTTACTACTTAATCATTATCCCAGTGTTGTACTCTGTCCACTGTGAAAGTGAACAGTCATGATTTCATGGGAAGAAGCAGTTTCTAATGGCATATCCAACCCAATCTTGGTTTGCCCCACCACTCCAAACATTATGTCCTTGTCATTACCTTACCATCCCCCAAAACTGCTCACTCTTTTGTTCTATAAATTGTGTACTTTGTGAAAGACTTTAGGTTAATCAGGTGCAGTGGTGCATGCCTGTAATCTCAGCTATTTGGGAGGTTGAGGCAGGAAGATTGCAAGTTTGAAGCCAGCCTGGGTACCTGAGTGAGACCCTGTCTCAGAATAAAAAATAAAACTCAGTCATAGAGCATCCCTAGGTTCATTCTCTAGTACCCCCCAAAAAAAAACAAAAAAAAAGTCACTAGGTTTAGGAACCACGAGAGGTTTAGGAAACATGCAAGATCATGTACTGACCTTGGGAGGCAAATACATACACATGTGATTCCATAACTATGTAGAATCCACTGGTAGCAGCATGCCAGGGTGCTGGTAGAGGAGACTGGAAGAGTTTTTAGTGTGCTTGGGTGTATAGAATGATTATGTTAAAAGGGATAGTATGCCATGAAAACAGGTAGAAACCTCATTGACATGCTACAGTGCATGGTCCTAAGATTGAAGGTCAGGAAAGCACCTTGGAGCCAGTGGTGAGTTTAGCAGCAGGTGGAGCATGGTTTGAGTCCTGTCTATCTCTTAACAGTGGAACCATGAACATGTTACTTAATTTCTTTAAACCTCAAGTTTCTAGGTCTTACAGCTGGAAGTTCCAATAGCATAAGTTCCCATAGCATATTCATGCCTTTTCTGTGAGGATTTCATGAGATTATGCCCAGAAGCTCTTAATTCCACCGGGCTTGTAAACTTTTTTCTCATAAAGAACAAGAAGAAGGAAGAGGAGGAAAGAAGAGGGGAGGCAGAGGGGGGAAGGAGAGGGAGAGAAGGAGAAGAAGAGAAAAAAAGACAATTATTGTTATAATAGTGTTATGAGAAATTTAACATGTTTCCCCACACATTGCTGTTACACTTTCTCATTTACTGAAAAAATTACTAAAAATTTTACATCAGCAAAATTTACTTAAAATTTTAGGTCAGTTCCGTGTGTGTGTGTGTGTGTGTGTGTGTACATGCGTAGAAAAATCTAATAACACAAAGAATATAAACAATAAAAAAAAATGAACTCCAGTTCACGTTTGGGCAAGCCACCATGGTACTTTGATATATTTTCTTTCAGTTTTCTGTGCATGTGTGTTTACTAAGAAATGATAATTATATTAAGGACAAAACCAGATTTATGCAATATGTATGGGTGTGTATACAGTTTCTCTTTCATTTGTTAATGTTTAACACTATTGTATTTTCCAATGCCTTTGTTCTTTTAAAAAGTGTTTTGTAAAGGCTGTAGAGTATGTGTTCTAAATTTATTTTCCCTAGAATTCGAATTATAAATCAATGATGTGATGACTATCTGTATTTAATCTCCAAAGTATTTACTAGGATAAATGTCCAAAAGTAGAATTATTAAATTACAGAATATGCTCATTTTCAGCTCTCTGGTTATCCATTGTCACATGATCTTCCAGAATGTATATAGCCCTTTGCTTGTCTTAGAAACATCTAGGATCCCCCTTTCTACTATAGGCATTATTATGAGAGTCAAAAAGTGTTTGTTGACATTCAACATTGCTTCATGTATTTATTGGCTTGTAGACTATATTCCTACATAGGAAATACAGCTCAATTCGTTGTCTATAGATATTTAAAGAATTAGTATTTGGTAAATATTTTAGCACAGGTGGTGGGCTCTGAAGTTCTATTTCAGAACCCCACAATGTTAGAGAAAAAATTGCATTTAATTTTTACCTGATTAGATAACTATTTGGATAATTAAAACATTTCATGAAGACAATCTTAATTCTTTTTTTTTGTTTGTATTTTTGTTTTTAGTTAATTCAAGCCTTACAGTTAGTGGATAGTACCTTTGGACTGTTGATGGAGGGCCTAAAACAGCGAAATTTACATAACTGTGTCAATATCATCCTTTTGGCCGACCATGGTATGTTTCTACTTTTAAAAAAAATCATATCTCAACATTGATTGTATTTTATAAATTTAGGGATCATACAAAACTAATAATGATATTTTAAATTCTGCATTTCTAGACCTAGAAGCTCTTGAAGAAGGAAAGAAAAAAATTTTCTGGTATATTATGAAGAAAAGAGGATGAAATTAAAATTTCTAATTTATTTATTTAACATTTCTAAAAATCTGTTTACTTATTTTTTTTCTGTAAAAATTGAGTTGAATAGTACTTAACAGGGATGTGGTTGGATTGTTATTCAATCTGAACTCCTTGGAATTTTTTTTCATCTAGTAATTCTTTCATGTAGGTTGGCTGCAATTTACTATATTGGCAAGTTTTTCCACTCTCCTTTTCTTCTTTAATTTATTTGAACAGATGTGTGTTTAACATAGCTAACATAGCTTCATTGTTTAACATAGCTTCATTGTCTGTGAAGTCCCTTTCCCCTCACATTTCTCTGCTTGAGGTTATTTCTTGAGCTTGGTAAACCTGAACTTTAAAGGAAGTAAAATAGCAGCTACCCACAGTCCTGTACACAGAATGCATTTGCATGGTTGTAAAGTACTCATTCATTCCACAAATATGCTTTAATATCTAATATTTAAGTGCTCTTCAATCTACTAGACTCACCAGTGGTGTCCATAAGTACATGAAGCAGACAGGACCCTTCTCTAGCTAGCGCGGTCAGCTTCTTGAGAAAGACATTCAAAGTGAAACTCCAGAGCTGTGAAGGAACAGGGTGAGGTGTGGGAGTGGTCTGTAGAACTCCCTACTTTGGAATATCAAGATAATAGGCAAACATAGTGGTGTGCTTTTTAATTTTCTAAAATGTTTCCCTAACATTTTATTGTTTTAAAATCAAGGAGATCCACTTTTTAAAAGAAATTGTTAAAAGTAAAAATTTACTTGCAATTTGAAGAATCTGTCAATAAAAAAGATTTGACTGCCGATCTTTTTGGAGCACATGCTGCTCCAAAATTTAAATAATTTAAATAATATCTTTGAAAGTAAAGATTGTGAATCCCTACAGTCCTAATGTATTATTTCATAAAAGCACATGTTACTATTTTGATTTAAAAATGTATCATTTGTCTTAACAAACAAATCAGATATTATAAAGATTTAACTACACCACAGAGGATTTGCTTCTTCAAAATTAATTGAATTACATTGAATAAATAATCTGCTTAATACTCCTGTTTATTCTTCCTTCATAAACATCCTTTCCCTCCACTACCACAAATTTTAAGTTCTGCCATTTAGAGAAAAGTAATAGAATAAATTGTATATGTTTTCAGTTAAACTCTGTTTGAGCGAAACAACTTAAAATATCTCCTTTTTGACATCACCAGAAACATGTTATTGTTGCTACTACCTGTTTACACACTAAGTGGATTATTTTTTTCTTTCTTCCTTTTTTAAATTCAGGAATGGACCACACTCCTTGTGACAAGGTGGAATATATGACTGATTATTTTTCTCAAATAAACTTCCACATGTATGAAGGGCCTGCTCCTCGAATCAGGAGTATAAATGTACCTGAGGACTTCTTTAGTTGTAAGTGTGAAGATACCCATATGAAAGGGGAAAAGGGGGGTGAAAGTGAAAGTGAGTAACCATAACCAAAGATCTGAGAGTATGTGGGGACTTTTCCTGAGAGTCCCTTCCTGACTTTCTGGGAAGATCACACAGAAGCCAGTGAGAAATTCCCACGTTTAAGCAGAGTCAATCTGTAGAGTCTATGGGGATATCTAATATTGCTGAGTTAAAATATATCCTTTTCTATTCTTAATGCTAAAGTAATCTGAAATCATCTTTTATTTAATGTTGCCAGATCATAGTTATTAATAAATATAGGTCAAATTCACCTGAGTTGTTTACAATTTTTGCAGTTGTCAAGTATCAATTGTAATGGTATTTTTTTCTTTTGGAACAGTTAATTCTGAAGAAATTGTTGAGAGACTCAGTGTAAGTATAGTCTCCTTAATATATCTAAGTTAATGATGATGACCTTAATCTGAGTTCTGAGAAATTTATATCATATGTTTCTGACACTAAACTACTTGTAATTTATTTTTTAAACTCTCCATTAACATGCATATTCATCTTAGTTTTTATTTTGGAGTGGACACTGCTATAGGAAATTAGTGTGGGGTAACATTGGCCCTAACTCATAGTTTTCATTGAAAAGAATGATGTCCCATTTAAAAAAGGCTGTGCTATTTCCTTCAGTTTTTGTACAACTAAATATCTAAAACAGTGAATCTCAGACTCTTATGGAAATTTTTTTTGTTTGGTTTTTCATGGTGTGGGAAGTTGAACACAGGGCTTCACGTGCTGTATCACTGAGCTACACACCCAGGCCCTTTGTGTGGTACTTATTAACAGTTGTCCACTTAAAATATATTCACAAATATATATCTATGATGTAGAATTTATTAGTTTATTATTGCTTGGCATGAGATTAAATTTATTTAAGAAGAACTGGACAGCAGTTATGGTAAAAATGGTGAAAATGCGGTGCAAGTGCTTAAGGATAAAGAAAACATGGGGCAAAGAATGGTTAATGTAAAAAATGGGACCCACTTCTAGGTCCAAGCAGGAGTGACTAGAGCAGAAATCCTTTAGAGGGTTAATCACTTTTTTTTCCCTCTTAGACCTTTACTCATTGATACCCTTAAGTAAACTTGATAGACAATCTTGCCCCCTACTGGTGAAATATAGACTGCTGAGTTTACTCTCCAGAGCCACCCCCACAACCCCCCCCCCACACACACCAGACAACAAAAAGACTACCACCCCAAGAACATTTTATGTCTTTTCAGAATAAGTGCACACCACTTTGACAAGTGGAATTTTTAAGCTATCTGGAATTTCCCCTACTCATTTGCTTACCACCTAGGATTGCAAGTTTTTTCATGTTGAGTGGAAGGGTACTTCAAGATTTTCAATATGTGGACATCCACATACTGTTTTATTTTTGTTTTGTCACTTTGCAGTCTCTACATAGGTGAAGTTCTGTTGGTGAAGAGGGACAAATCTCTAATAACCCTAGTGGTGCAAATAGATCAGGCACCACAGATTTTGGAAATTCCCTCACATGTTTTCACAGTTATAAGCTGGGTCTTGGAGCTGTAGAGCCCCCAAAGAAATGAAATGGTCATGTTTCATGTGGTCTTGCTGTTCTGTGGGCCTCCTACATTGAACTTTTATTGGATAAGCATAATCAGACATGAACTGGCAACTCTTTAAGTTCCACAGCAATCTGGCTACGTAAGAGATATCAGCACCAACTTGCTTCTTAAAGTGACCAATTTTTATCTCAACTCTTGTGTCTTTATCCCAAGTTCTCAAATGCAAAGAACTCTGTACTTCTTCAGAAGTTGGCATTGTGCCCCGCCAAGTTTCTGTGGATCTATTCTAGCTACATGCCAGGGACAGAAGTGTGACTAATTGTTCTCTGTTGTCCTCTGGAGCACCTTTTGGGAGGAAACTGCATTCTCAGCAGCTGCAGTCATGTTCCTGCCTGGAAATCAAAAAATGGTTGTCTTAAGAAAAAAGTAATGATAGTTGAAAAGTAGCAAAATAAGAAGTCTGAAAAAAGATACCAAAATAGACAAGGAAAAAAAACCTGATAGATGTACAACAGATACTTTTCATTTTCTTCTTTCATTCTGTAATCTCTCTGTACACTCCCATTTTCTATACTTCTCTTAAATTTTGCTTTGTGAAGTTGTGTTTCATAGGTTCTCATTTTTCTTCTATAAGTTGAATGTGAGATAATTGGTGACACAGACTTGCTAATGGAGATGAGACATTGTGGTTTAAAATATATGAACAAATGAGGAAATTTCATTTCCTCATAGTCTTATTTGTTATGTTTAACATTTTTCCACTTGTTTCTCAGAGAGGTCATGAGAGAAAGTTTCTTTGTAGCTGGTTCTCACTTCTTCATTTTTCTTTTCATTAATAGGTACCAATGTGATTTGCATTTTATAGTTTCTAAATATGCTATCAAGTTACAGTAGTAACTATTAGAGAAACATTTCATAAAATTTTACTCTGATTGAGATGAATCAAAAAATTTGTTTCATAAATAGGGAGGCTGTACTTGGGGTTTCAAAAGCTGTTGAATTGATTTAAAAACCAAGCAAATTATTATTTAAAAGCTGTGCTGGAAAGCTATTAATGCAACTAAACTGATTTTTAAGTTGTTTTTCTCATATCTACTCATATCGCATATACTGTTCATATGTAATTTAGACTAAAAAATTTTAATTGCCACTTAAAATTGAGACCTATCTATTTTCTGTCAAAACAGGAGGGGAGACTTATGGTGACTTAATATATATTCCCAGGAATAAAACCATAAAGCATCAATATCTGCTCATAATTTAAATCAGATTTTAAATTCCAACTTAATCATTGTTGCAACAATAAAAACATAATTAATGAATTTGTATTGATTATAGGTTTACTTTTCCTATTTTATTAGCTTGAACATAATCCCCTACTTTTAAAAAGTGCCTCATTGTCTTAGAAGATGAAATTTTCTGCTTAGTTTGCATATTTTTTTTCATTGGAGAAATATTTACCCTTTTTTCAGTGCCGAAAACCCGATCAACATTTTAAACCCTATTTGACTCCCGATTTGCCTAAAAGACTACACTATGCCAAAAATATCAGAATTGACAAAGTTCATCTCATGATGGATCAGCAGTGGCTGGCTGCGAGGTTTGTGTGTCTGTTTACTTTTAGCACTTTCGACGGTCATCTTCCATTATAAATTTAGTTAACCTTACTCCACTGTTACGATCATGTAAATGTTCCTAAGTATTGACATTTCCTTGACCTTGCATTCTGTCTAGCACTTCTCCACTTGAAATTATTATCATTAGATGACTAATCTCAGCATCCTAGTCTTCACCACGTAGATGAGAATGAACTAGAAAGTTGAGACTGTATCCACCACTGTTCAGGGACATCAGCAACAGCACATTCCTAACCCCAACTGTGCTGTCCTTTGAGGCAGCAGGCAGGATAAAGATGATATCAGTTGTCTTCCAGGCTGGGAGCGACTGAATGATTAGAAGGCTCTTTAAGATCTTTGTCACTGTTGTGGTTATTATGAACGAAACTCTTTATGGCTGTAAAGCCAACTTAACCAATGTAACATTTATCTCTTATTTCTATAGTTCATGCTGATCACTGAGCATTTGCGAAATATAAATGTTCTTGGAGAAAATAAAAACCATTCTGAATCACTCCATCCCAAATAACCAATTACTTCACGGATCCAACAAAATTTGATCAAATGCTTGCATGCTTATCATGCAGGTCTTGCTTCAGGCATTTGGGATACAGACAAGATTATTGTCTGCCCCCTTGGAGTATAACTGCAATGGAAAAGACTGCAAATGACCCAGGAAACTGACACATATATACTTTGTTGTAGCTAAATGAGTGATTCTTGTTTTCTAAATTTCGTTCCAGTATTTTTCCATGTGCTTAAGTGAATACAAACAGAATTAGAATCATATAGAATTTTCTCCCTAACTTATATGTTTATGCAACATAATGCCAGGGGATTACAATGACAATGGAAATACAGTGACTAAAAGATATGTTTGGTGAAGAAAGAGGAGATGAAAGAGGACAGGGAGTTGGGCTTCAACATGTATGTGCAGGATGAGGACCTGGGGATTTGGCAGAGCGTCCTCTTTAAAATAGCCTGAAGACACAGCAGCCAGCCAGGGAGTATGCAGTTCCACATTTGTTCACTAGATGGCACTGGCCTCTTTCCTTGGGATCTGAGTTTCTCGACCCTTTGTATTGTGGGTGGCTGCACTATGACCCAGGACAACATTCTCTAAATGTATTTTTCTAAAATGTGAATAACATAAATTAATAAATTAACTTTATGTGAATAAAATTAAACTTTACTAATATTAAACACATAAAATTGTTAGTAGTTTAGGTACATGATATATAATATATATGGGGGTACATTCTCAAATATTTACTGCTGGGGTCTTTTAAAGAAGTTAGGAGGCCACAGATGCAGAGTGAGAAACAGTTATGGAAGGAGAGTGCACTACCAGTATACCTTTGGGTTTCACACAATGATGGCCAGTGTCAAATGATGAGCTTCATATCCTTTGCTACAACTAGCAGTGAGCTACAAAGCAGAGTAGTGGCCTGACTCAAGGCCTGGCTCTCAACCTGGTTACTTATGGAAACTTAGGAAAATTAATATCTTAGGGCTTCATTTATCTCAAGATGAGCCTGGTTTTTATTATCATTCCATTATTAACTTACATGGTACAGTAACTTATATCAAAGGGAATTTTGAATACAGACTTAATAAGAGTAATTGAGGAATTAGTTTAATTAAATCCTGGGCTCATTTTATTTCCCACTCTTAAATATTTTCTAAAATAAAGTATATTATCTTTAGTAGTAATGTGCAATATTTGGTAACTAGATTAGATCCCCTTTTCACTATTATATTTCAACAGTTTGTATAACCTATTTTCATTATCTTCACATCGATTTTGCCTTAAGTGTGTTAGATTTTATTCATTTGGGAAAATTCTATTGAAGCTATAATGGAAGAATTATTAAAGGGCTTTTTTAGAGAACATGAATATCAACTTTTTATTTTGGACTAGTAACAACATTAGACAAATAGACAAATATACAGGCACCTCTCTAAGAAATACGGTCACAGCCCCTACCAGGTGGGAAGGAAGATCGTAGTCATGATCTGGTGTGATAACCACGGGGCACCAGAATCAAGTATGTGGTTCCAGGAAGCAAAAAGGATGATAGCACACACCCAGGTGTGGGTGTCAGACAACATCAGAGAAGGCTTCCTGGTGGGGTTGATTCCTGATCTGGGTTCTGAGCACTCAGGGTGGGGCAGGCCAAATGTGAGGCAGCCAGCAGGTCTGCCCCTGCAGTCTGTGCAAGGTGCTTGCACCCATCCAGAAGGCAAGTGGGCCTGAAAACTGGATCCCCGCTCAACTCACCCAGCTCCCTCCTGTGTCAGCAGGAAGAAGGAGGCCCATTTTCTTTGCTGGATGGTACCATCTGCTTGCCATGCCTTGCGCACTGCCAGGCTGTGTCCTTCAAGATGGGTTCTTTCTCTAGGTCTTTCCAGAGCAACTGCGTGCTTTTTTAAAGTCAGCCATAGCTCTGAGGCAAGAAAGGAAAAATGAGATAGCAATCACTAGTGATTCCATATTGGTGGAGAACCCCATGAATGAACTGCCCTCTGCATGAAGGACTTACCTGTTAGGACTAAGGAGTGTGACTTCCATCTTGAAGAAAGTAGGAGATCATTGGTAGCTATGAGGTGGTCTGAGATGAATATAGTGAGACTTGCATTTCAGAGAGCCCATTCTAGCTGCCTTATGGAGGAGGATCTAGCAAGAGACAGGAGGCCTGTCTGAGTTATGATAGCCCCAGGAAGCTGTAGAGCACAAGGATGCTGAAATTAGTTATATAACACATCTCCAGGAATGTATTGTGGTTGACCTATGACCCAGATTTTCCAGAATAGTCCTGGTTCTTCATATTCTGTCTTCATTAAATATGTATGTCCATTTCCAGCAGCAGTTAAAAAGAGTTTAAAATGTTTAGAGGTATGTGTGGTATGTAGGAAGATTCTGCAGTTCTGAAAGCAGTATGAACAATTAGGGAACTTGATCAAGTCAGAGACCTGGAGGATCCAGCCTAGAACAATGGCAGTAAAAGAGGGAAGGAAAGGACCAACGGGGGGATTACAAAGAAAGATAAATCTTCTCAAGCGCTTGGGTATCAGGACAGAAGTCTTGTTCATCAGCCACCTGTGTCATTACCTAGTTGTGGGAGAGAAGCTCAGCTTTGATTTCAGCTGTGTTAATTAGACAGGGAAAAGATAATAAAGAATTTGTTCCAAAAGGTTTCATCTAGTACTTAGAAGTTAAGCTAAATTATGACAGATAAAATCAACACATCTTTTCCAAATGCCAGCTCTCATTTTTCCATGTGTGCTTTCCAGAGTCAAATCAATGGTTGGAAGGAAAGAACGTAAGCTGTTTGAAAAGCAAATTGCTTAAGTTTTGGTTGAGAAGCATTAGAAAATAGAGATTTTTTTCATAGAATATTTTTATCTTTTGCTTCAAAACAAAAATTTTGCAATATTTACTATCTTTTCTCATTGAACTACATTAGGAAATGGAAATATCAAAAAATACTAGATTTTTCTGAAAATAGAAAGATAAACATAGGACCAATTTTAGAAAATTTTATCACAACAACTTGGTTCAAAAACCCTTTTTTCTCTTTCATTAATGAATGCTCTGGCTGCCCACAAAATTTAAAACTTAGTTGTCTGCAAATAATTCCAGTAACACTGGGAAATCAATAGTCTGTGCAAGAAGAATGAAAATATATTTTCAACACAGGTTCCACCTTATAAGAATGAATTTGTTGGAATTCACTAAGATAAGGGCTTGATCTGACATCCTTGAGGTAACTGAACTGAAACACTTATAAATAGGACTGCCAATGGTTTCTCTATTCCAGTTCGTTTTTATTTCTCTTCCTACTAGTGGGTAGAGTTGAGCATACCCTGGTCAGAGGTGTGATTTATATTTAATTTTGTAATTTACTTTATTTTTTACCTAAACTGAGGGAGAGTCATTTTGATAAATGTTGATTTTTTTGAGACACTAGACTACTGTCCTGTGATCACTTGAGCCTTCAGTGCAAACATGAAGAGAAGCTGTGTGTGTGTGTGTGTGTGTGTGTGTGTATTTCCCTGGGAGGTGGAGTGTGAAGAAGCAAATGAAAGAAACCTTTTAAGGCCAACCTTGGGAAATTGGAGTCTTGTTCCCTTCAGAGACCAAATTTGAACCAGTACAATATTGTTGCTTTAAGAAAATCTAGGTTCATTTAGCAGTATTTTTTTTCCTCAGTACGAAAACCAACTGTGCAAAAAATTGCTGACACCATTCAAATCAAAGATTAAATATGGCAAAGATAAATTAATTGATGAGAAGTTATTCAAGTAACAGAGCAACAGCCTACAGAAGAAAATCCCAAAAGTTAAAAATAAACTCAATTTACAGAATATATTAACTACCCTTTACCAACCATTATAATTAACTTACCCTGAGTCGTCTTTATTCATGTTTTTGTATTATTTCCCCTGGACACCTCCACTGTAAAATAGGAATTAATATTCTTTCCAAATACCAACAATTTATTCCTAAAGCACTTAAATGCTTAAAATAACATATTAATCAAACTCTTCTTAATCACATACTCAAAGTGCAGAAGAGCTTGAATATAAATTCTTTTCTTTTATTCTGTGCCTTTTAAATTATTCCCTTTGTCAATGTCTAAAAGTAAAAAAGAGTAAAAAACTTGAATTCTATTTATAGAACCTAGAATTCTCCATCCTTCTGTCCTACCATTTTGCTTATTCCTCTATGGTTGTGAATTCAAGCATGAAAACAAACACATTTATTCTGTCATTGACAGAAAAAATTATATAAAAGCAGAAGCTATATTAAAATCCATTAAAACGCATTTTACCATAAGAGCTTATATCAATACTTTCACCAGTACATAATAATAATATTTCTTCACAGGAGTGAAGGAAGTTCATCCTGTGGAGGAGGCAACCATGGTTATAACAATGAGTTTAAGAGCATGCAGGTAATGTACTCCTGAATTAAACAAGTGCTGACTGATCTTTGTGATAAGCAATATCCAAAACTCTTGAGGCATCCAGAGCAGAGCAGACAAGGGCCCTCATGAAGCTTTATTTGAAGAGGGATGAAGACAAAAGATGAAAGAAAAGAATATATGATTTGGTATGTTAGGTGAAGTGCCAAGGGGAACACAGAAAAAGTGAAGCTGAATGAGAAAGTGTTGGGATGCCCTGGGGGCAGGACACAACTTTCAAGAGGGTAGGAAGGGTAAGAATCACTGAGGTGGCATTTGAGCAGAGACTCGAAGGAGTAGCCTTTCAAGTATGCAGGGAACAAGGTCCTAGGCAGAGGATACTGCCACTGCCGAGGCCATAGGTTAGGACTGGGGACAAGAGGGCCTTTAGCCATTGAAAGGATGTTGGACTGTGGCTGTTGCTGATTTGGAAGGAAGGAGCAAGAGGACAGTTGGACTTGCTGAGTTTGAAATATTTATTGAACATGCAATTAGAGATGTTGAATAGGCAGTTAAAGAATCTATCCCAGAGAAAAAAAATTGAGTCTTAGACATAGAAATTATTTAAAATATAATTCAAGGTAGATTCTCAGGGTTTGAGTATAGAAGGAGGACCATGTATTGAAGGTGGAACACTTCCATTTGAAGAGATTGGAGAGAAAAGAGTTATGAGCAGAGACCTAGAAGTATTCAGCAAGCAAGAAAGAAAACCAGAGAGGAGTGTGCAGAACCCTGAAAGCCCACGGAAGCAAGTCTATGGAGGGATCTATGTGATCTATGCATAAAATGTAGCTAATACCCCTCCATAGCCAAAGCTTTATAATTGTTGCATCCTGATTGTCTTATCTAATTCCATTTGTCACACACATACACACACACACACACTGCTTTCCAAATGGGAAAAAAAGTGTTAGGCTCTTTATGAACATACTGTGTCTCATTGTTGCCATGGTGGGTTATATCACTTTGTAAATACCTGAAAAATCTCTGCAAACAGCTTTTCTATTCATTAGGCTACTATATGATAATTAAATTCATGCTTATGAGAAAAATTTATGCCTCCAATTCTTTACTGATCATCTTAGAAAAAACATGTATACCCCATTAAGTAAAAAGAATTGTTTATCCATGTTTGATATTTCTAGTTGTTTATAATCTTAAATAATAATAATTTGTAATCTTAAATAATCTTAAAAAACAGAATTATGTTATGAATAATGTTATTCATAACAAAAAACTTATTTAGTAATAATTAAATATAAATCAGAATATTTAGGTCTCTTCATCACAAAAGTAAAAGGAGAAGTGTTTGAGAAGTAAGTGGGTTAGGAAAGTGTGCAAAAATTTAGTGCTTTAAATGTCAATATCTCTTGTCATGTGTTAACATATTTGAGCAATGATATGAAAGGAACATGAAAACGGCATATGGTGTCTTACAATAAATTTCTAATATATACTGTCTAGGTGTTACGGAATTTTGCTGATATGGGTTGTCCTCTGTTGCCTGTGTCCTCCACATGTTGTTGACATGTGAGGTACTAGGGAAGCAGGTAGAGACAGGTAAACACAGCATGCATTGTACTGGATTAGAATTGACACAACATCACAGGTGGAAATGATTTAAAAATCACTTTCAAATCTGAAAAGAAATCCTTACAGAAGCCTAAGATGTAAATTGGAGAGGAAAAATGGTGTCTCTTCCTACAATTATTTGTGAATCTTGATGTTATCTAGTAATGGTGTTACTATTACCACCTAGGCTTTCTTTTTGGCTCATGGACCCAGTTTTAAAGAGCAGACTGAAGTTGGACCATTTGAAAATATTGAAGTGTATAATCTGCTGTGTGGTAAGTATATGCAAATAAATTCACCAGCAAAAGGTGGATAATTTTTCAATATGTTATTATTAAAATTGGGGGCAAATTGAATCTCTAAGACTAGATGTTGTGCATTAAGACAGAAAGTAGGAAAGACGGGGAGAAATTATTATTATCCAGAATTATTCAGCCTTACGAGTGAATTCATTTTTGGTTTCCTAGTAATGATAAACCTTAGATTTTAGGAAACCATGGTTTTCTATCAGTTAGTTGCTATATTTAATAAAATTCAGAAAAAAATAACACTTCCAACCTTTCAAAGCAGGATAAACATACCTTAAAACACAAGTACTTTCTTGTAATTACAAAAAGTCTCCTGGCATAGAAGGATGTTAAGAAAGTCCTATTTGGCTGGACACCTGTTATAACACTCTGGGTTGAAGAACTGAAAAGAATCAGGGTCTTAGGGAACCTAATCTCCCTTTTAATCTATGTGCCCATCTCAATCCATTGTATTCTCAAATCTCTTGCCTGGTAAAGCAAAGAGAAAGCTGCAGTTTCACTGTTAATTGGATATAAGCATGCACACAACTGTCTCTCTTAATCTTACCAACCTAACTGAAGGTAACTTAGAGACCCAAAAATACCCATTTTAAAATAATGTTTTAGTATTAACAACTAAATTCTTGTTCCCACAGCTGCTGAGTTTGTGGCCAGGGTTGTTGACCCTTTGTGGGAATGGTTGGAAGTACTCTAATCCAAGGAGAGGTCTCCCTTAGGTAGTAGTCAGCGAGAGCTGCATAAAAGGCTATGTTTATAAGATATGTGTATGTTCTGCTGTAGAAAAAATAGAAGTTTCTAAATATCAGGCAAAACTCACTAATTTAATTTTTTAAAAGCATCCATTCTTAGAGAATTTTCATATAACCAAGTAAACATTATTTTAATTAAGATGATAAATTATTTAACTTCTTTAAACTTGTTTTTAACTTAAGAGGATAGCATTTTAGGCTAGAAAACCATGGTATGCTTAAGGAACAAAGGGATCCTTTTAGCAATGCAGCTTTTCTCCCAAGGGGACAGAAAAAGTTCATGGAAGTTCCTATGGCTCATCTAGGTGACTGAGCCAATGTGGAAAGGCTAGGTGCTGGAGGACTGGGGGATGAAAATCAGCAAACTGAATGGCATATATAGTACATGGCTGGGTTACTGCAGAGATTATTAATGAATGAAAACAGTAGATGTTGTTTCCCATCTCCTACACAGGAGTCGTTGCTTCCAATTTAAAGCTGTTTTGAACTTATTTGTTTAAAACAGATCTCCTACGCATTCAGCCAGCACCAAACAATGGTACCCATGGTAGTCTAAACCATCTTCTGAAGGAACCTTTTCATGAACCCTCACATGCAGAGGAAGTGTCAATGTTGTCAGTTTGTGGCTTTACTACTCCATTGCCCACAGGATCTCTAAACTGTTCATGTCCTGATCTACCTGATACACAAGAAGTAAGTAACAACTCCATGCATCCATAAGACTGTAAATGTAAAGGGGCAAGCTGGTCTACAACCAGGGTTGTGTTCTGGCTTGAATAATTAAGTACACGTGTGGTTTCTCTAAACCTTACCTGGAAATTAGGGATTCTAATGCATGCATTGTAAGATTAAGATTGGGGATATACTTTATAAATTGGAAAGTAGAATTTGGGAAGGAATTGTTAATTCCACTATGAGCTAATTGTCCTGCACCATTCAAAATAATCTTTTTGATTTTTCTCATAAACCATTCTTAAAGTTGGAGAATCAAATGGACATGCTTTCCATTTAGAACAGAACAAATTGGAGGGTGCAGAATGTGGGCAGCAGTGGAGAATCTCTATCAGGCACCACTTGGACACTGACTGATAGAACTAGACACTGGAAAGGTCCTATTAGTAGATCAGGCCCTGGGCTGAGTACAGGAGCAAGACTTCAGATTCTAGGAGATTCTCAACAAGGTGAAATTCCAAGTGCCCCAAAGGCAAGGAGGAAGAACAGGGGCTCAAAATACAAACACCAGCCCCACCTTTGAGAATCAGATCACCTGGTGGATTGGGATTTCTGAATAAAATTGGAACCCAGGAGCCCATCAAGCTAAAATGAATGTCAAAGTACATTTGATGCCAAGTTCAAAATGTGGTTGTAGAGCTAAACAAGCACTGGATGCCTCAGGTAAGAGTTGCTTCTAATGGTCAAGGGCCATGAAGACTTTATATTCTCTAATCCTCAAAATATCATTACACTCATACATAAATAAATACCCAACCAAGAAAAAAAAAAGAACTTTAAGGGACAAACAATAAGATTTCTCAGTAATTATAACTCCATAGCTATGATCAGAGTAGATGTGTGGGTTTCCTACCTGATATCCCTGATCCAACTTCAGTTCCAGGTTTCCACTACTCCAGATAACCTCGATTGAATGGCTATTGATGACGATGATGATGATATAAAGTGGATATTGGGTATTTTATTCTCCACTTTAGAGAAAAAGAGGGCTCAGAGAAATTAGGCAAATTGTCCAAGGTCACAGAAAGTTAGTCTATCTGACTGCAAATGCAGAGTTCCTATCTATAAAGTATGTTTCTTTGTATACCAGGTATGGATCTAAGACCAGCATCTGCATAATCTGGGGGTTGCCTAGAGATGCAGAACCTCAGTCCATAACTCAGGTTTATGAAATCATGATATGTGTTTTAACAAACCCTAAAGAGATTGTATGTACCTCAAACTTGAAAAGCACTGGCTGTCATCCTGACTTTGTTGTTGATTCCAGCTGCCATCAGAATACCAGTTAGATCTTTGCCAACTCCCCCCCAACACACACATACAACCAGAAAGAGAGAGAGAGAGAGAGAGAGAGAGAGAGAGAGAGAATGAATATGAGGGAGCAGTAGCATCTCTGTTTTTCTGAGTAGTGGCAGAATTGGAATTTAAACCCGTGTTAGTCTGTTGTGTTTGTTCACTAGTAAACAAAGTAAAGTTTCACTAGTAAAACACTTTGTGTAATTAATGAAGAAGTAATATTGATCATACTTTGATATGTGTTTAATTACTTTTACTTCCTTCCCTTCCCTGTCTTGTTATCTTACAGACTACTGGTCTGAATCAAAAGCAAATTCTCACTGAAACTGGTCTATATGAGTGCATATACAAAGTTCCTCTCTGTAAAGAATGTCTCTTACTACTCAAAGAGGTATGGATTCAAAACCAGCATCTGCATAACCTGGGGGTTGCCTAGAGATGCAGAACTTCAGTCCATAACCCAGGTTTATGAAATCATGATATGCAGTTTAACAAACCCTCAAGAGATTTGTATGCATCTCAAACTTAAGAAGCACTGGCTGTCATCCTGATTCCATTGTTGATTCCAGCTGCCATCAGAATGCTTTGTCCCTTTGTCAATTATATCTTTGCCAACTCCTACACACACACACACACACACACACACACACACACACACACAGAATGGGGGAGCAATAGCATCTCTATTTCTGAGTAGTGGCAGAATCAGAATTTAAACCCATGTTAGTCTGTTGTATTTGTTCACTAGTAACAAAGTAAAGTTTCACTAGTAAAACACTGTGTGATTACTACAGAAGTAATATTGATCATCCTTGACACATGTTATTACTCTTACTTCCTTCCCTTCCCTGTCTCATTATTTTACAGTCTCCTGATCTGGAACAAGTGAGTCAAGCGTCAAATCTCACTGAAGTTAGTCTGTCTGACTGCAGACAAAAATTTTCTCTTTGTCAAGAATGTGTCTTCACAGTCATAGAGGTAGGATCCAAGACCAGCATCTGCATGACCTGGGGGTTGCCTAGAGCTGCAGAATTTCAGGCCATAACCCAGGTTTATGAAATCATGATATGCAGTTTAACAAACCCTCAAGCGTTTTATATGCACCTCAAACTTGAGAAGCACTGGTTATCATCCCGACTCCATTGTTGACTCCACCTGCCATCAGAATGCTTTGTCCCATTGTCAATTATATCTTTGCCAACTCCTACGCACACAAACACACAGAATGAGGGAGCAATAGCATCTCTATTTCTGAGTAGTGGCAGAATCAGAATTTAAACCCATGTTAATCTGTTGTCTTTGTTCACTAGTATCAAAGTTTCACTAATAAAACACTTTGTGTGATTACTACAGAAGTAATATTGATCATCCTTGACACATGTTATTACTTTTACTTCCTTCCCTTCCCTGTTATCTTACAGGCTGTCCATCTGGAAGAAGTGAATCAAAGGCTAAATCTCACTGAAGAAGAAAGTAAGTCAGTAGAGTCTATGTTAAGTATTTGACATTTAGAACTAACAAAACACAGCATTGCTCTTTGGGGATTTTCCACAATAAACTCACAGAGGCTTTTAAAGATTTTATTGTCAAGAAACAAGGTAGGGAAACCCACAGGCCTAATAACATAGGATACCAAGCACCAGGAGAGTTACAGTGGTTCCAAGATTGTGAAAAATTCCTTGAACTGGTTGTGCTTCATCTTCAGACCCCTCTTCTCTTTCTAAGGTGTGAACAGACCACATTGCCTAGGTTCCTGGCTGTGGAACCTGGGGCAAATCATTTACTCTTGATGTGCCTCTGACTCCTCGTCTATAAAAAGTCATACCCCCTTCATGTAGTTGTAAAGATAAAAACAACTAATCCATGGAAATAATTTACAAGTGCCTGGCGTATAGCAATGTCTCTATTACCTGTTATTTTTAAGTATTCTTGTGTTAAACTTGCTATGCCTCAGTCTCATCATTTGTAAAATGGGGATGCAACCATCCCTTGTTATCTGCAGGGGATTGATTTCAAATAAGCAGATATTATTTGCAGATAAGCAAAATCTGAAGATGCTCAATTCCCCTATATAAATTGCATAGTATTTTCAATAAGCTATGCATATTTCCCCATAAACTCTAAATCATCTTTAGACTACTTGTAAGACCTAATTCAATGTATATGGTATGTAAATAGTTGTTAGACTGTGTTGTTTAGGGGGAAATGACACTGAAAAAAATCTTTACATGCTCAGGAAATGTTTTCTAAAGTTTTCCAGTCTTCAGTTGGTTGAATCAAATATAATAGCATACAGAAACAAAGACATTAGGTATCTTCTCAAGCTGCTATAACAAAGCTCCTTAAGCAGGTGACTAATATACAACAGAAATTTATTCTCACAGTTCTGGAGGCTGAGCAGTCCAAGATTAAATTGCCAACAAATTCAGTATCTGGCCAGGGTCCACTTCCTCACAGATGGCCTTTGTATTCTAACCTCATGTCGCAGAAAGGACAAGGAATCTCTCTGAGGTCTCATCTTTATAAGGGCACTAACTTCCTTTTATAAGAACTTCATCTGATGACCTTAATGACCTCCCAGTGGTTCCACCTTCAAATACCACCACCTTTGGGATTAGAATTTCAACTTGAATTTTGGAAGGACATAAACATTCAGACTATACCAGACTTACTTTTTTTAATTACAGTATCTTTCCTATGATAATTATTAAAGTAGATCATCTTTGTTATAGAGTAGGCCCTTTGGGTTTTAAGGTTTTATCTTTTTGGACATATCTTTTTTTTTAAATTTATTTAATTTTGATTCATTGTACACAAATGGAGTACAGCTATTGTTTCTCTGGTTGTACACAAAGTAGAGTCACACCATCTGTACATTCATACATGTACACAGGGCAATGATGTCTGTCACACATTCTGTTGTTATTCTTACCCCCTCACCCCGTCCCCACCCCTCCCTTCCCTCTCTGCTATCTATCCTTCCTCCATTCTTGCCACCCTTCCACCCCACATTATGAATCATCACTCACTTATCAGAGAGACCATTCGGCCTTTGGATTTTGGGGATTGGCTAATCTCACTTAGCATAACAGTCTCCAACATCATCCATGTACCTGCAAATGCCAAAATTTTATTCTTCTTTATGGCTGAGTAATATTCCATTGTGTATATATACCACAGTTTCTTTATCCATTCATCTATTGAAGGGCATCTAGGTTGGTTCCACAATCTAGCTATTGTGAATTGAGCAGCTATGAACATTGATGTGGCTGCATCACTGTAGTAATCTGATTTTAAGTCCTTTGGGTATAGGCCAAGGAGTGGGATAGCAGGGTCAAATGGGGGATCCATTCCAAGTTTTCTAAGGAATCTCCACACTGCTTTTCTTTGGACATATCTTGTGAGATATAAAACATAAGGAGCCAAAGAGAGCTTCAGATCTTTGCTTAGCCCCTTGCTTAACCAAGTTACTTACCTAAGCCGTAGTTTTGTGATTTGTGGAAAGGGATAATAACACCTACCTCACAGAGTGTTTGTGAGTTTTAAGAGGTTAACTATATAAAATATTTGTTAGAATGCCTGATAAATAAGCCACCAGAGGGTAGTTATATGCACAGATACACTTGCTATTTTCACAAATATTTCTATTTTCTTATTTTCATTTTAGTAACAGCAACAAAGAAAGTAAATTTGCCATTTGGGAGACCCAGGGTTATGCAGAAGAACAAGGACCACTGTATCCTTTACCAGAGGGAATATATTATGGGATTTGCAAAAGCTATGAAGATGCCTATGTGGAGTTCATACACAGTCCCCAAGCCAGTAAGTTCCTGAGTCCATTGATCCATGAAGGCTGGAAAAAGTTTGCAATTCTTTAATGTTGAAGCATTGAATTTTGTTTTGCAGCAGCAATCACAACATGTATTCACTTGCCTGTAGCTTGTAAGAGAATGTTCCAGGTATTATATAAAGCTTTTGATAGGGGCTGTTTGGGCAAAAGAGGACTACATTGTGTTTTGCTTGGAGAATTTAGAGTTTTTATAGGCCAGTTAGCCAGTTGGTAAAGCAGTAGAAACTGAAAGAACAGCAAGTACAGAGACACACTGTTTGCAAGTACACAGTGGTACACATACAAGGTAACAGTATCCAGGTCATAAAGGGCTTTGGACTTTTTTCTCTATTTAACAAGTATTTCTATTACCTGCTGTGTCCTGTGGAAGGGACAAGGAGCATAGTGTGAATAGGACGTGATCCTTCCCTGAAGGCTGCAGCACTCTGATGAGTTAGGCTCAACTTATGTGAGCAGATGTGTGACATCATAGGTCTCTCCAGACTGAGGTTGAGAATCTATTCATTTAAATCGTCTCCCCTCTTCACTATCTGGCAAACTCCCCATCACTAAATGGTGCCAGAATGATCTGCTACCCATGAGGAAGAAAATTTTAGATACCTACCTCACACTATACACAAAATTACATTTCTAGTGGGTTTATAGACCTAAATATGAACAACAAATTCATATTTTCCTTTGTGCATATCTTTATGACCTTAGGATGGAGAAAGATTTCTTAGAGCACCACAACAATAAAATTACAGAGGAAATTAATTTGACCATATTCACATTAATGTGTGACAATGACAGTCATGGATGGGACAGTATATTTGTATTGCATATAAGAAACAAGTGATAAAGATCCAGAATAGTAATTAGAATCCAGGACAGATAATAATTTCTGCAAATAGACAAGAGAATAAAAATCATCTTAATTAATATTTGGACAAAAGATATGAGCCAAGCAATTCATGCTCATTAGCAGTCAGGTAAATGTAAATCAAAGCAAAAGCCCAAATACTTAGCTTCTTTAGGGCAGGGAGTGGTTATAAAGTATTCCTGGTTTTTAAAATGTTCAGTAAATGCTTATTAAATGGAATGTATTAGACTAATCATTCCCAACCATTATTTTTAAAGACTTTTAGAGACAAAGTGCACTGCTATCCAGAAGGATAAATAAATAATCGGGACTCTGTTTCTGTAGAGATAATCATAATATTTCAGATCAGAGACACGATGAACTCTAGCTGTTAACTGTTCTTGCTAAGGAATTGATTGTATCCAGTATTTAGCATTTCATGAAATAATTTGTATTTTGTTTTTGCTTTTGAGACCAAAGGCATATTCAAGATGGGTCTTATTATTCAGTTCTCTATTTTGAAAAGTCCTGGCAGGTACTAGGGATTGTGTGGCATTGAAGGGAATGTTTATGTTTTCAGTAATTTCCGCTGCTGTCTTGCATTCCTGAATTTGTATGAGCTTTGGCGGAAACCAAAGGCAGAGGGATTTTAAGTCAGTGCAGAGGAGGAATTTAGTACAATTCTTCTTTGTTATTGTTTAAAAACTAGCTTCTTTGTTACTGAAAGATCTTGTCCTTTCTCTGATCCCACAGATGGACTTGTCTGTTTCTCCTTCCATGTGACAGGATGGAATTCTAGCAATTTTCTGCTTTCTAATTCAGAAATTGCTCTGTTCGTGTGTTGTGGTTCAGGAAAATTACATACAAGGATGTTTTGAGATTCACATAAAAATGTTGTAAATCAGCTCTGTGTTTGAAAAATCAGACTTTAAGTAAATCTGGAACATGAGCCCCAGTTGATCTATGCCTTTAAGTTTTATGGAGTTTTAGTTTTTCCGTGGTTTTGGTGGATTTTCTAACTTTTGTTGTTATCTCAGAAGAGTTCTGAGTAAGTAGTTGTTACTTGAAATCTTGAAATCACAGTCCTACAACTACTTCAAAACCAGGAAGACTGGTCAGGATGGATTTTGCTTCTGGACCTGTTCAAAAGGAAGATATGAACTGTTTTTTCTGTTGGCAGCTAAAAAATTAAAAATAAAAGCAAGAATCGTGATTGTTATTTACAGTAGATACTTCAGAAATTTAATATGAAATCAAAGGACTTTTCAGAGGAGAAAAATCTATCATTCTTTGAAAATGCCCCATATAATATACATAAATTTAATGTTATATATATATATTATAACATAAATGCACATATCACCCATATCACTGAATCACTGAATTTTTAAAGCCTTTTTGGGTTTCTAAATCTTATCCTAATCATGTATTGTAAGTCTTTAAAAAATTATGACTTTACATTTGTTAGAAACTTTTTTTTAACCATGAGAAATAATTTTCCTTTTGAGGAAAAATCATACAATCAGATAAATAAAACTATAGTAGTCAGAAGTATAGCTATTATCCTTACTCTAAGACAAGATTGAAACTATCCAATCTTTAAATAAATATGCTTTAGCTTTTACATTTGGCCCACAGGCAAGGAGAATGTATCACTTCAATAAAAATAAATGTATCTGCTGTTCCAATTAACGTTTGTCCCCTCGTCAGACTGGAAGTAGAACCATCTCACTTTCCTGTCTATTCTCATCATCTGCTTCTCTTGGAAGAGCTGAAGAGGTAGTGAGTTTAGATTTTATCTGTGTGTCTTATTGGGCACTGTTGATTGTTTTTCTTACTTTTCTCTGACTTCAGAAGTACCAGGGACTCTGAACAGAGGGCAGAGTTGAGGCTGTTTATGTGGTGGTGATGGCAATGTGGTGGTCGTGGCTCACCATCGCCTTTTTTCATGAGACCACGGCTCAGGACGGACGTGACCCCTGCTCCCTGTCCTTTCTAGAGGCTGCTTTTGGCCTTCTCTCACCTGCATAAAGGGGGCCACGTCCTGCTTTCCTAGTCTTGATTTTTGTCCACCCAGAGGTTTGAGTTTGATGCGTAAGAAATAAATCTCAAGATTTTCAGTTAGAAGAAAACATGTAACTCCTTTTAGTACTTTCTAGCTAAAGCTATCCTGGTCCATTGTCCTCAACATGTATGCAACTTTCAGAAAATGGTGAACAGTTTGCCCAACTAAATTTTTTGAGCATGACTTTTATACCCATTCTCATGAAAAATAACAACTAACTTCCCCTAACGTTTTTATAATTTGAACTGTTGGATATAGGCATTCCAGTTCTTCTACATTGTGGATAAGTGCTTTTGTGGCTACATTTATGTATTTTATATTTCTTCAAGAGAAAGTTTTTAAACATATAAGACATTAGGCAAAAGAAGGAAATAACAAACTCAGTCTCCTTGGTGTTTATGGGGCTGACTCAGTCAGCAGTCATTGTCCCCCATTCTCCCATTTTTACAACATATTTATGTGCCTCTTTATTACCAAGTGGAGAAACTGGTTGTTCAGAACTGTTCACTATGATATATTTTTGAAACAACATAAATGAGTGTTTTTAGTTTTTCAGACTGTGGCTCTTGAAGGAGAGCAGAATAAATGGTGAGCAGTAATCCAGTACATTTAACACAAATATCTTCCTATTTCTTGGTTTACTTCTTGCTTTGGTGAACAATATTGTTCAAGAGCTTCTTTAGAAAGGAAGAAAAGAAGATGCATGTTTGAGACTGTAGTTGTCTCAAGATGTTTTGATTCTGCCTGTGTACTAAGTTGATGGTTCAACTGACTTCAGAATTTTAGAGATTTTTTAAGAAGTTAATAGAACATTAGATTTCTGGTTTGATAGTCTAATATACTTATATTTTCCATACTTTTCCCCATGTATTTGTCTTTAATTTCATTTTGTGAGACATTTATAATTTCATCTTTCAGATCACATTGAACATTTATTTCTGCTGTCCCATTTTTTAAAATCTCAAGACCTCTTTCTTATAACTCCTTTCTTATTGCTTTTTGTATTTCCTTTATTTTTGCTCTATGTACTCTTATCTGAGAGTTCTCTCCTGCTCCCTAATTTCTCTCTTTTTTCTTCTTGATTCCTCTTTTTCACCCTCACTGAATGGTTAGTGGTCTTTGGCTGTCAGCTCATTCTTTAAGGGGGAGGCATGAACATGGCTGGGACTTTCTGGCTCATAGATTGCTACAGTTTGATTAGGAATAAGACCAGTCATTTTGTTTTAGGCTCTCAATTCTAAGTATCTAGGTTTACTTTCAGGTTTGATTGCTTTCCAAAGAGAGACCACTTCAAATCTGACCCAGTGTATATGATTTGCAGATTACATGGGATAATGAGATTGGGAGTTTTATTTAATCCTGTTATTTTATTTAATCCCATCATTTTCAATATGGTGTGCATGCCCTTTGCTGTTCTTCATGTCCTTTACGCTGGGCATTTCTCTGGTTTAAACTCTCTGGAGAGTAAACATTTTAGTTGGCCTCTCTAACCTGTCCTCTTGTTTCCAGTCCTACGTACATTCTTTGGTAGACTCCAAGTTCTACTCTTCTGGCCTCTATAGTAAGAATCTAATTCTTGCTGTTTTCCCCAGTCACAGGCTCTTGGTGGTCAGTGTTTACTGATCTACTCAGACAGATTACTGCTTATCTACTTTGCAACTTCATGATGACTGTTTTTCCCCCCATGGAATTCGAGAATGTTGTAAAGATAAATGTATGTGTTCAATCAATTTGAGAAGTTTGCTCAACTATTGCTTGTTTTCTAACTGGAGATTTACAGTATGTTAAGGAGTACATGCACTTCTTGGCTCTGCCTGAACTGTCCTTGTCTTCAGTGCTAACTACTTTAGATCTCAGCATGGTATTCTCCTGCTTATGACTACAGCATAGAGTGTACATTGCCTTTTGCTTTGCAAATTGATTACACATTTTAGACAACATAGCTAGTTTTTGCTTTTAGCAGTGAATAAAGGAAGGAACATCCTTATTTAATTTTCTTTTTAATTGTTTCAAGTTTATTAAGAAAAATATCCATGGTAGGCAATAGAAGACATACAAATCAGTCTCTGAAAAATTGAATTGTATATTGTTCACTTACCCATGGCAATATTCTAATCAAAATATGATGACCACACAATATGTTACCTTAAATGCTGATCTTAGGCAGCACATTTATAAGATACCCCCAGTGAATAAATTACTGTATTTATCTTTAGAGTTACAAAGACAATTATTTAAAGAAAATTCCTCTGTTTCATGATGAATGAACCATAGCTACAAATTTAAGTCCCAAAATAAGTATGTTTAGATAACTACATCTTCTTTGAATTAACCTTAAACTGTTTAGAAATTCTTGTCCAGTTCATATCTATAGTTCTAAAATAAATGCTTTTAATTTTATTTTCAACTTTTATTTGAATGTACAAGATATATCACCACATAAAAATGTGATCCTGAAAAAGATTTTGGGTTTTAGCAATGCTTCCATTTTTCCTCTGTTCACAATTCAGGTTTTAGTTTGCAAAGATTCTTTTCCAAGACATATTTGATTTGCCCTCCCAATGTCCCCTAACCGGAAGGGAACCACAGAAAACAAGAAAACATTGCTGAAAACACCCATTTTCATTGCTTGCGTAGACCTGATTCACTAAGAAAATAGGAAGAGGTTAAATGAAAAACACTCTAGGGAAGTTATAAGCCATATAAGGCAATGGGTGAGCCACAACTGTGGGTGTAATTTTTTTTTCTTTTCTCTCTTTCAACAGGGAGACACATTGCCTCCTCCTCCCACTGTCCCAGACTGTCTGCGGGTTGATGTCAGGGTTATTTCTTTTGAGAGCCAAAACTGTTCCTTCTCTTTTCCAGACCAGAATATCACCTACGGCTTCCTCTATCCTCCTGGTATGTAGAGCTCTTTTTTAGAGCAATAGCTTAGAAAGCCCTCATCAGCTGGATGTGGGCATGTGCCTTAAACATATGCTCCCCACACAAACTACCTGCTTGGTCTAAACTAGCTGCCTAAGATGCTTCCAGTGGTTGTGGGCTAGCCAGAGGCAGAAAAACAGCTATCATAAAGACTAATAAATTTTGCCACAAGAAGCACACATCAGCTCTAATCTGGCCCAGATGTTTAGAGAGGTCAACAGGTTTAGGTTTAATTTTAAAACCGAAGATTCTTTGGAGAGTAGCACAATCATCTAAAAAAACATTTGTTTCTGGCTACTTCCCCAGCTAAATTCTCCGTTGAGAATGCAGCTGTTTCTGTGAAAAGAAATCAGACTGGAATTCTGGCCTGTCACTCATGTTTGTGTCCAGCAGCTTTAAACTGTGGGTTAAGTAGCCACAGTTTTGTATTGTTTTGTTTTTTTGTTTGTTTGTTTGTTTGTTTTTTAAGAGGATCTCTCTTGGGAATATACAAAGCCAGTGTAATTTTTCTAAAATTCAAGTCTCTTTCCCATTCAGCAGAAATGTCATTTTCGTGAGATTTTCAACGTTTTTAGCTTCTAGAAATGTGTTTACTCTTGATATAAGCCTGTATTTATCTTTTCTGATGTCATAACCAGAGATGGTCAATACAGAGATTTGTAATTTAAGAGATTCTGAAATTTAAAAAGACTTAATGAAAGCTAGCGGCATATCAATTTTAATCCCTGACACAGAATTAGAGTAAGTAAACTAATATTTTTCATTTGAGTATCTTGATTTAAGCAATCAGGCCTTCCAAATAGATGTGAATCCTACGATAAAGCTTTAAAAATTGCAATATATTATTAGTAAAAGTTTTAACTTGACATATAAAATTATAGACATTAAGCTATGAGATATTGGTTAGTATATAAGCATTTGCTGTGATGAGGAAATTTTCAGCTAAAAAACTTGTATCAATAATATTAAGGATGAAATCAAACTTCTGTCTAACCTTATACTACAAATTTTAACTCTTAGAAATGGAAATTCCATTATAAGTGAATTCTTATTTTTCTCTAATACAAAAGTAACATATTTTTGATTGCTTTTCCAACTTTCAAGGCTTAGATTGAAAAAGTAGAAAGGCTTCTGGGGTATGAGTATAGGAAACACTGTGAAATTTTCTGTCTTCCTTGCACTGTGATACCTACCCATTGGCCTACCATTTTAGTTTTAATTAAGGTACTCAGACTGGCACAAATATAAAAAGTGTTCTAGTTGATAGCTCATAGAAGTGGAATTGTATAGTATTTGTTTTGTGTCTAGTTTATTTTGCTTAGCATAATTATCAAATACTAAAGAATTTTAAATAGTCAAATTCACAGGATCAAGGAATAAAATGATAGTTTTCAGGGGCTGACAGAGGGGAAAATGAACAGTTACTAATAAATGGGTATACAGTTTCAGTCAAGCCAGTTGAATTAGCCCTGGAGATCTGATAGAAATCTCATTATGGCTTAGATGTGGTCTACCCCTTGGTGTTCATATGCTGTAGGCTTAGTCCCCAATGCATATGAGGTGGTACCTAGTACAAAGCTCATTTGGAGTGTTGCCTTCAGAAATGATTAATGCCAGTCTCTTAGGAGTGAGTTCTCAAAAAAGCAAGTCATTATAAAAATAGCAAGGCTGGCTGCTTCCTTGTCTCTGGCTTCCTGATAACCATGTTATCTCTGTCACACCAACATTTCCCTTTCTGCTTCTCTGCCATGTTATGTTCCAGCCAATAGGACCCTCACCAGAGGTCAAACAGATGGGGCCACCCTATCTTGGACTTTCAGATTCCTAAACTGTGAGCTAAATAAACCTCTTTCCTTTGAAGTGCCCACCCAGCCTCAGGTATTTTGCTATAGTAGAGAAGATGAACTAAATATTCACAGAGTTACCAGTATTGTATTCTACACTAAAAATTTGTTAAGAAGGTAGATTTCATGTTAAGTGTTTTTACTGAAATAAAACTTTTATAGGTTTTCAGTTTTTAATTCTGATAATAATTCAGTGAGATAGATGCCTAGAAATAAATGAATCACAGAAGAACTCAACACTTTGCCCAAGTGGTATAGCTGGTGAGTAGAGGGGCTCCCCAACTTGGGGAACTGCTTCCAGGACACACTTGCTTAATACTCACTGTGCTACATGGCACACCTGGATTCCTTGGAGTCAATTATTTGTGATGTTCTCATCAGCAGTCTCCATCATATATAAATCTATTTTCTTACAAAAATTTTATTTCTGAAGAGTTATTCATAAGGGCATTGTTATTTTGTGCACATTTGATAGCCATACATCTATACCTGCCATTATATTTGTTTCCTAGGACTTCTGTCACAAAGTATTTATTTAAAATAACACAAATATATTTTCACAATTTTGGAAGGTAGAAGTCTAAGATCAATGCATTAACAGGACCAGCTCCCTTTGAAGGCTCTAGGACAGTGTCCTTCCTTGCCTCTTTGAACTTCTGGTGGCTCCAGGCATGCAGTTGTATCTCTCTAATCTTTGTGTCCATCTTCATGTGGCCTTTTCTTGGATGTGTTTTCTGTCCTCAAAAGAACTCCTTATAAAGACACCAGTCATTAGATCACAATAATCTCATATAGAGATCCATATCTGCAAATATTTTGAAATAAGTTTACATTCATAGACACGAAAGGATTGGATTTGGATATATCTTTTGGAGGGTCACATTTCAAGCTACTACAAGTATCAAATGTATAAAACTGCCTGCATTCTTGATAACCTCTACTAAAAAGTACTCGATAGTTCTGCATTTTGACTATTAATAAATTTACATCAATATGTAGCAGTAATAGGTCATTTGTCATATTTTCTCTTGTAGCTAGATTTAATCCATTTGTTTTTCAGCAAATGCTAGAACTTCTGATAGTCGACAGGATGCTTTAATTACAAGTAATGTGGTCCCTATGTATGAAGAATTCAAAAGTAAGTTTTACTTAATTATCTTGAAATATCTAAATGACTTCTGGACTTTCCAAACTAAATATATATTTTATTCCATTTTGTTACATTATTAAAAGTCATTTTGTTCTGATGTTTTAAATATAGGTACAGAAAGATCCCTGACATACCTTCTTTTCAACTTATTTCAACTTTGAGAAATATGTTGCTAGAATTCTGATAATTTGATTTTAGCTATTAACTGCAAAGAGCTATTTACAAAACTAAATTTTACTGACACTCACCCTAGGTAAATTAAAGGTAAATGTTGTACCCAGAAAAATAATTAATAATACAGCATGTGTGTTCTGACCATTTTTAACACTCTGTCTCCAAAACAACTCACCCCTATGTAGGAATTTGGAGACATATTTAATTGCCATTTAAAGACTGCAACTATAGCAACAAAAATTACCTACAACATGGCTGCTTATTTGTGTTGCATGACCTACTTGTAGAATGACCAAACCATCACTGTCAATTGTTGAAGTGGAATTTGATATTATTTAAATGTATTTGTCTATAAGAAAAACTATTCATGTGTTCAATAAAGGTAGATATTTTTAACACCTTATTCTTTCATTTTTAGAAATGTGGGACTATTTCCATGGGATTCTTCTTAAAGAATATACCATTAAAAGAAATGGAGTAAATGTGATTAGTGGACCAATATTTGATTATAATTATGATGGCCATTTTGATACTCCAGATGAAATTGCAGAGTAAGTAATACAGGTTTTTATTTTTTAATTTTTACCTTTGGCAGTACTGAGGGGTTAAACCCAGGGCCTTGCACATAGTAGGCAAGTGCTCTACCACTGAGCTACATTCCTTTTTATTTTATTTTTAAGATAACCTCATTAAGTTGCCCAGGTTGGTATCAAACTTGTGATTCTCCTGTTTCAGATTCCCAAGTAGTTGGGATTATAGGTGTGAGCCACCGAGCCCAGCTAATTTGGGTTTTAGACTTAGCAAAAAGGTATCGTGAGGGGAAATCCCAATATTTTATATAAACTATGCATATTCGGATGTCATATTCATATTCAGAGGTCATTGCTAACTATTTTCAACCTATTCTAAATATTAAGCAAAAATTTTATGGCAAAAAATTAAACTAATAGGCCAAAAAACTTTTTCAGGCAGAGTTTAGCAAAATTTGCATTTGGAAAGTTTCCAAACTAATGGACAAAGGTAAAGTGAGATTTTATAACAGTCATTAAGGACGTAGGGAAACTCAATATACTGTTGATAAATATAAAATCCATTCAACAATAAATGAAAAAGTCAAGTAAAGACTGCTTATCTTAGTAGATCACAAGAATACTGAACAGTTCATAAAAACATCTCCCAAGAGACAATGTAAGTAGATATCACATGCAAAACTAATCCAACTAAACTGTAATTCTCAATACCAAATCTGTTCATAATAGGTTGCTGAGAATTAGTTTTGAATGCAGTATGTAGAAATGGAGAGTTTCAGAGAGAAGTTTCATCCATCACTTCTTTTATTATCAAAATACAGGAAGAATCAAACTAAATTATAATTTCCAAGCCTATTTTATGTAAGGCAATGGTTTCTACTTTATCTTCTGATCAAGTAGCCTTTGTGTCTACTAAGTGGACAGATTTTGTTTACCTTCTACTTATTTCAGTGTTTATTGCTTTCTACTTTTCATCACTGAATAAGTCGAACAAATATTTTGATGTTCTTTATGCTAAGTATTTTCTAATCATTTACATATACTTCATTTAATCTACAAAACAACCTTATAGTCAGTACAAATAGTCCCCAGTTAAAGATGAATAAACGGAGGCAAAGATAGTTGCATTAGACAAATTTCACAACTTGTAAGTGGTAAAGAAAAAATATGAACCCAGATAGTCTGGCTCTGAGTCATACATTGTTATTTATACCAGCTCATATTCCTTTTAGTGGACTCATACTAATATCTTACCCTTACTTTATACCTAAAACTTTTCAAAGCACTTTCACATTTGTTATCTGAATCCAAAACACTACCATATCTGTTGTATGGATTTATCTCCAGGTCCTCAGTGTGAAGTTGTGTTTTAGTTAGCTATTTCACTGCTGTGACTAAAGGACCCAACCAGAACAATTGTAGAGGAAGAAAAGTTTATTTGAGGGCTCATGGTTTCAGAGGTCTTAGTCCACAGGCAACCAACTCCAATCCATGGGGCTTGAGATGAGGCTAAACACTGTGGCAGAGGGAAGCAGCTACCATGGTGATCAGAAAGTGAACAAGAGAGACTCCACTTGCTAGATACAAATATATTCCCCATAGTCATGCTCTCAATTCCCAACTTCTCCAACCTCACTGTCCACCTTCAGATACCATTCAGTTAATCCCTATCAGGGGATTAATTCACTGATTGGGTTAAGACTCTCACAACCCAATCATTCCTCCTTTGAACCTTCCTGCGTTGTCTCACACATGAGGTTTGGGGGACACCTCACATCCAAACCATAACAAGTTGGTGGCACAAGTCCACTTCCTTATTAAAGCTGAAGAGACTCAATAATAGAATGATAATTAGGTAAGTGAAAGTACACAGAGTTGGAATCTGGGCTCCTTTATTTCTAGCTCCTGCTCTATCAAAAAATACCACTGTGAAGAATGAAGTCAACATAACCAGGAAACAACAGGCAGAATTTGTATTCTAATATTTTCCCATGATGTTAGAATGGCCAATCTTGAACTTCTGCTATAAATCTGTACTAATGACTGACTGAATTAAAAGAAATATAAGATAAAACATTGTACTTTCCATCTGTTACTATGTTTTACTTTATTTTTACCTTGGCATTTCTTTAAAACTATATAAAGACATTTCTGATCCTTCAATAAAATTCTAATGACATTAAATCTTTTCAATTATGTTTTTAGACATGTAGCCAACTCCAGTGTCCCTGTCCCAACACACTTTTTCGTGGTGCTGACAAGTTGTGGAAACCAGAACTTTGAACCAGATAACTGCTCTCAGTGGCTGGATGTCCTACCTTTCATCATCCCTCACCGACCTACCAATGTGGAAAGCTGTCCTGTGAGTATGCTTTGGGAGAGTCCTAGAACCTAAAAAAAATGATTGGTCAGAGCTCCTTTGGATCTTCATAAAAGGTGGCTCTAAAAATATGTATGGGTACCGTTGTAATAAAAAATGACTTCATTTTAAAGTTTTCTGCAGGTGATTGATCTCTGTTATTAATATCAGACATGCATCTGCATATGTGAACATGTATATATTCACCAGGGAAGGGACAATATCATTCATTTTTTATTCTGGACACAAATCTTAAGATTCTGTCCTAAGATTGGCATTAAATTCATGTTTCCTGAATGAACATGTAAATATAAAAATTCCATCAATTTGAAACATTAGGTATGAAATTAATTTTATACATACAAAATAAGTTAGCTCAAGTAACATTCTTTGTTAGGATCAGGCAAATTTTGTGTGTGTTACTTCAGTTTGACTGCACAAACACTTTAGAATGCATAAAGGAGGAATGCATTGTCCCTTCCCTTAAGAAGTTCATATATAACTTTGATATAAATGAGGTATGGGCACATAAATAAGCCAGTCAATAATATAAGAATTATTTTAAAAATTAAAAATTAAGAGATGCCACAAAAGTGGGTTCAGTTGTCAACAATACTGTTAAAAGAATTCTGTGCTTGGAATTAAAAACACATTTAGTTGGCATAATCAATAAAGGTTATATAAAATGGAGTGGGAGTAGGGAGGAGTCCTGGAGGATGGGCAGAATTTGCAGTGCTTGAGAAGACTAGGAATGGTATGTGAAGAATGGAGAATTTATAATGATAGGATAGAAGAGCCAAGGGAAAATGTAAACTCAAAAGATGAATAAAATTATTGCAGGTAAATGGATGGAGTTGGAGAATACCATGCTAAGTGAAATAAGCCAATCCCAAAAAACCAAAGGCCAAATGATTTCTCTGATAAGTGGTTGATATACATAATGGGGGAGAGTGGGGTAAGGCAAGAATGGAGGAAAGATGGATTGTGCAGAAGAAAATGAGGGATAGGGAGGGGGTGATGGGAACGAAAGATAATAGAATGAGACAAACATCATTACCCTATGTACATGTATGATTACACAAACGGTGTGACTCTACTTCATGTACAACCAGAGAAATGAAAATTATATTCCATTTGTGTACAATGAATCAAAATAGTAATAATAATTTTAAAAAGAAGAAGAAAAAAACATGAATCTGAGATTATAAAATGTAGATAATCAGGGAAAATACAAAAAGAGGAATAAGAACTTTTTGGTAGGTAGATAGGATAGTTAAGTTTTGGCACGTCAGGTGAGTGGAAATGGGTGTTCACACAAAATCCTAGTGGCCATTAGAGACTGGAAACTAAAGCTTAGGCTCTAGGCTAGATGGAGATTTACATATATTTTGTCATGTTTTCAACAAGAAGTCTGTTTTCACAATGCTATGTCATGGAAAGTACTTGCATTTATTAGCAAGTACTTTCACTAGAAGCCTAGCATTTACATTTTACTAGAAGCCTAGCAAAATAGAAGAAGGAAAGATAAGTAGCTCAATAGAGGGACAGAAAAGTACTGTTAGATTTCAAAGGAGAAATACTTCTTGGTAGGGACGGTGATGTTTTAGCAGGGTCATGCAGAAAGGATTTGACTGGAGTTATTTGTCTTTGACTAAAGATGGAGAACAAATATCAAACTCTTAGTCCTAAAATGAGGAAGGAGAGTTTCAAAACAAGGAACTGTCATATGTTGTTGAATTGAATCCCTTCCCTCTTTTTCTGTCAGCATTTTTTTACTTGAGACAAAGGTAAACCACCAATCTTCACTTCCTCTTCCAAAGACAGACATTGACAACTGATAGAATATGGTACTCTTCACCCAGGAATCAAGGTCAAGGAGTTATCATTGAGGCACTAGGTGACCATTATGGGGTGATTATAATGGATGTATAAGAAAGAAACTATTTGCTATCCCTGGTATACACCATTATGACCTTCTCTCAGGACTTTTGAAAACTTATCTTAAGTACCTTTGCTATCTGTCTTCCTCTCCTTCACCTATATGCAGCAATACCTGCTTGCTCAACTTAAAATTTAATTTGTGGTTATGTTATACTTCCTCACGCCAAAATTTTTAATTGTCTATATCGAATAAAAGCAAAGAAAAACACACCAAAATCTCCCAGTCTGTAGTTTACTCTCTTCATAATGTACCCTCAGTTGATGCTGCAAGCTCATGCTCAGGCCAAATGGAGTCCTTGAAATTTCTTGCACGTATCACTGTTGCCCATATTCTTCTTGCTTCTAGAATGTCCTTCTTTCCTATCCTCTCAAAATTTCTCCTGCACTCCAAAGTTAACTGCAAATCATATGAAGCCTTCCCTCATCATCGAACGTGGAAGTGATTTCCCCCAAATTGATAGGGCACCATATCTTCTGAACAGGACATCGTCACCAATTAGTTGGATCCACAATCCAGGATTTTGAGGAAGTTGTGGATTATGAATAAAGAAGATGACATTCATATATATTATTCTGAGTCATAATGTGATGAGTATGAAGCAAAGCAAGTTATGACTACTTGGGAGTTAATAAGATGCAACTGTCAACTGTGGAGAAGAGGAAGCAGTATGTGGATTAGAGGTGTCTGAAAATTTAAGTATGACTGGCCAGGAAATGTATAAGATGAAGAGTTGTTTTAAGAGGGATGAACTTCTCTTGATGGTTTTCAGTTTGAGACTAATTGCGTATTTAGGAGGATGTAAGTGAATCAGTATAGAATAGGACTTGAATGCATGATTTAGGGTTTAGACATCTTGGAATTAGCAACTCGGCCTAACTGAACTGTTAACTTAATAGCAGTTTCCTCATCTGTTAGATCTAATAAGTATACAAAATTTCACCTTCCTTCATAAAGTTGTTGTTGAGAATTAAATGATATGATTCATAAATAACCCTAGGAGTTCCTAATATGTAGTCAATGAATGGTGGCCCTTTAAAGGAATCATATCTTATGATGGAGTTACATGCTAAAGACAACGTAAGATGAAATTAAACCCCATAATCAAATCACTTAGAAAGTACAGTACAAGCACAAACTGTTCCTTAGTCTGAACCAGCTAGTATTTCCACTAGCATAAGAACATGCTACAAGCATGAATAACAAGAATTATGCTACAAGCATCTAATGAAATAGTTGGTATGCTTTAAGGGTCACATGTGTGAAAACTTAGCACATTTATGTCTTTTAGATGTGTACAAAGGTGCCCACTAAAAGAGGTTTGAGGGAACTGAGACCAGTTGTAGGAAGGGTAGATTCACAATTCTACCTCATACTTGATCTAGACAACTAGATTCATATTTCCTCATTTATTCAATTATTTTGCTTCCCTATTCTTTCTATCTTTCCCCCCTCTTCCTTTTTATTTTTCTTCAACTTTTTATAGTTAATTCCTGTCAGATAAATGAAAATATAACCATGAGTCCAAGTAACTATTATTATCATAAATTATTCAGCAGATGTTGGAAAATACAGGTATGGAATTGGAAAATAAATTAGAAAAAATGTCAGTTTGGCATTAAGTTAAGGGAGCCAAATAAAATTGCCAAAGGGAAGAAAGTAGAGAGAAAAAAATCCTAAGGTCAAATTGAGAGAAAGATCAAGGATGGAATTAAGTAGAGGCAGTTAAGTAAATGGAAGGTATCGCTGAATGAGGGATGGTTATAGAGCTGTGGAAGACAGAGGAGGAACTTTCTAAAGCTTGGGCTAATCCACTCAGTGAAAGGCCTGCAGACACCCACTAATGAGGTTCCCTTGGCAGAGAAGTTGCCTTGGTGGGCTACCAGCAATATGCAGATGGAGTGTTAAGGAGAGAGAATGAGGAAGTGGTTAAGGAAGAAAAAACTGAAACAGATACCCCTCAAAAAACTAACAAAGTGAGTTGTATTTTGGTAGGTATGCAATTCTGTTTATGTCACAGGGCTAAGATACACTAATAATGTGTATTGCATAAAATCAAAGCATATACTTAAATATAGCTCATAAAACCAGGTATATGCAAGGTTACTCTTATGCTGGGTATACTGTACAAGTAGAGTTGTCTATAAGTGACTACTGTTCAGATTGGCTGCTGCAGGTGACTCACCTGGTGTTAAATCTTCAGTATTGCCTCTGCGTACATACAGCTGCATATAGTACTTTGCAGTTATTTAATTGCAATTGTAAAAGGAGGAAAACTATCAAGTGTTCTGTAAACAACTTGGTTGGATAGATAACAAATAAGCCAGGAGAAAACGAGAGAGTAATATAAGTGGGGAAAATGTTATGGAAAAAAAGTGATCAGATCTATAAAATGCTGCTGTAGTGTGCAATAGTAAAGGCAGGTAAAAAAGATTAGTTAGATTCCCATTGGAAGACTGAGTTCAACTTAGCACACCACATGTTTATTTAAAATAAATTAACTAACATCATGACTCTCACACAAAAAATGTTCTAGTGGTTAGGAACAAAAAGTAACTTCCTCTTACCTTTGTCTGACTTAGTGGGTGGCTGCCTGTTTTGAGCCTGCATTCTGAAAAACAAGCAAACCACTGTGCTGAAGTTAAATGAGAATTACTAAAACACATTCATTTAAATAAATGTATGTTGAAACTTTGTGAAAATTCAACTGAAAAGTAATGACATTAGAAATGCTGAATATTAGAAAATTAATAAAACTGGGTGCAGTGGTACACATCTGTAATCCCAGCTACTCGGGCACTGAGACAAGAGGATCACAAGTTCAAGTCCAGCCTGGGCAACTTAGCAAGACCCTGTTTTAAAATAAAAGATTTTTATCTGGGGATATGGCTCAGTGGTAAAGCAGTCCATGGTTCAATCCCCAGTAACCCACACACAATGAATAAAGAATGTGTCATAGAAATCCATGGAACTAACTTTTACATAGTGAAAACTTGGTAAAAGTTAAATGGCTAAGAAATAACTGAAAAAATCCTCAACTATCATAATATTCAGGGTAATAAAACAGGCACAAAATGCTATTTCACACCCATGGATTGACAAAGATGTGGGGACATGGAGATCATCTTCACTGGCTCTGGAGTGTAAATTGCCATAGACCTTTTGAGGAGTGCCATGTTTACATTTGGTTAAGTTCAAATTGCATGTGCTCTATGGCCCAGCAGGTTTGTTTATATATCCTAAGAAGCCCATGCTCTTAAACCGAGGAGGCCAAGTTATTCATGACAGTTTCATTTGAAAAGGTAAAATAGAAAAAATAAACTGTGCTAAATGAAAATGAGGTTCTATCACAACTCTAGATAAAAACAAATGGCCTAACTAGATGTGTATATATCACTATCTAGATTATAAACATAAAAATGAATGAAGAAACATTGGAACATACCACTTATAATGTCACATTTAAATTTGAAGACTCATAGACCAGTACTATATATTATATATTGTTGTGTAGTAAAAATTTAAAATATTACATCAGATTCACACTGACTCATAGTAATGTTTATCTAAAAACAAAGAAACATTGAGAACTTACCTTCATCTGTAATATATTTATTTTAAAAACTTACATTTGAAGTAAATATAAAAGTGGCTAAAGTTTATGATTTTGTTATGGCCTGTGTTTCTTATAGTACATTTTTCACTTTTTGTTTTATTAAACAAAATTTAATTGTATCAAATGAAGATTTAAGTCAATACATTTTTTAAAAAGTCATCTTCTAATAAAATATATTTCTATTAATGAAAAATCATGCCTTAGGAAGAACAATCTTTTGTTTCTCTTTGCAGGAATATACAACAGATGATGTTTGGATTAAAGAAAGAATAAAAGCACACGTTGCCCGGATCCGTGATATAGAACTTCTTACTGGTCTTGACTTTTACCAGGAAAAAGCACAGCCTGTCTCTGAAATTTTGCAACTAAAGACGTATTTACCCCCACCTGAAACCATTATTTAACTTAATATATGAAACAATTTTGGCAAAATGTAGATGATATTTTCTGTTGGAAAATCATAAAATAAAGTTTTCTATTTTTCCTTAATTCCCCTAAAAGTCATGTTGCTTAATTTGCATTATTCTTTTCTCTCTTTTACATTTTTGTAACTATGTATTATTGAAAAGTTGCATTTTTCATAAAGTTTTTCTCATGTTCTACCTTTTGTATTGTATGTATTATCCCATTCATAATCTTGGGCTATATTTTTCTGCCCAGTGTTATCTAAACAAAAAGAATAGCAAGAGGAGTAGGTCTTGCTTGGGAATAGCATCAATTTTACATCAATTTATCATAAAACTTTTATATTTTGCAACTATATATATTTAATAAAGTAAAAATGCACACAATTTTTGTTCAGTAATTTCACCTGTGATAATTGAAAAAATGTCATTTGCACAAATGCACAAACATTTCAAAGATCAGAAAACATGGAATTTTAAAAATTGAATACTGTTCCACCTGTATAAACAGAGAAGTAGCTCTATGTATTATAGATAATATGTCAAAGTAATGGGAGAGGCTGTGTTTCAAAAATTCTTGACAAAAAAACAGGCAGAGGGCTGGATTTGGCTCATAGGATGTAGTTTGCCAACCTTGATTTATATAATGAAGCCCTAGTGTTAAGGGAAAGCAGAAATTTATAGTGAGAAGAGAAGGGGATGTAAAATTTTTGTTTTGTGCCTTTGTACTGCCTAATTTTTTAAAACTCTATACATGAATTTCTTTACTTTTTCAAAATATGATTATGAACACATGAGATCCCAGTATTTAATTATCTGTTGGTCAGATTCTTGGATTGCCAGACTGGTGAAGTCCCAGATTCTTCTCTGATATAAAGATGAATTCACCCAAGGTCGCAAGCCTTTGCTGCTGATGAAAAACCTTGTGACCTGAACTTCAAGGAATATACTTTCTATCATTTTCTATTTCTACTAGGATTTCAATTGAATTATGGTCACTAACTACAACTAAAGGAAATGTTATTTCAATGCCAATGGATTTTTTTAAATATATTTTCTTCACTTGTAGGTTAGTTGAAAAATTTATGCAGTACAAAATATACAATACAGAGGCCAAAAGACAGGAGACACACAGCAAACTACTTCCAGATACACAGCAGCAGTGTTAACATTCTATGTCTAGAAACAATTCCTTCAATGTTCTCTTGTCCCACCATAGTTCTGGAAACTAGATAAGATTCCCTGGGCTTTAGACACTCCCATGGGGAAAGAAATGGGTGGTTACATCCCTGAATTGAAGGTTCAGAACTCTGGAAGCCTTCATTGCCATTGAGTTTCTCTCAAAGTTTCTAGATTTTTGAGTTCCCAACATAAAAATAAAAAAGGTCAGTATGAGAAAAATTAGTCACCTCTTTTTTACATAGAGTTTATATGATGTTATGCCTTCTTTTTGTATACTCATTACATCCAAAATATGTACGTGTGAAATCATTCTGAAAGAATGCATACCAATGATTTAATGGATCATGGAATTACAGGGGATTTGCAATTTCTACTTTATGATTTTCAGTACCTGGTATATAGTTTACAGCGAACTTTTTTTTAACAATCTAAAAATGTAAACATGTTGCAACTAAAATATTATCTAGAAGGAATTTTAAATATACAGAAATGTTTCAAGAATAGTATGAGCTACTCTTGTATAAGCTTTACCAATTGTTAGCATTCTAACTATTTGTGTTTATATGTATCTTTTTTTTTTTCCTGAACTTTCTTCAAGTGCTTTATGGTCATCATGCTCATCTGTTCCCAATACTTCAGTAAGCATTTCCTAAGTTTCTTAAGTTCACTAACTTAAAACTGCAGATGGGAAATTTAATGTTGATAAAATACTACAATATAATTTATAGATATATCAAATTCTGTTCATATTTTCAATAATATCCCTTATGATATTTTCCTTTCTGATCGAGGATCATTCCTTGCATTAAATTTTCCTTTCTCTTTGGCCTCTTACAATATGCAATTGTTTCCAACAGGGTAGCTAGTAGAAGTTTCTCAGTCTTTAACAATCAATGCTGATATTTTTGATGAGTTCAAATCTTTTATTTTGTAGACTGTCCCTCAAATAGGGTTTGTGTGACATTTTCTGATGATTAAATTCATGCTATACATTTTTGGCAGAAATGCTACATCAGTGATATTTCCTTTAGTGCTTCATATCTGGAGGTACATGCTGTCCATTTGTGCTGTCATCATTTTGGCAAATTTGATGACTGTGCTCACCAGGCTTTTCTGAACAGGTGGCATTTTTCTCATTGTAATTCATAAGTATCTGTGGGAAGACACTTGAGACACTGTTTTCATTAAACTTTTGTCCACCAGTTTTAATATCTACAAATAATCCTTCCCTGATTTTATTTTTGTTATGATAGTTGCAAAAGGGTGATTTAAAAAACTCCACTACTTTACTAACATTCTACTCTAAGGATGAGTTTTCTTTTCATATTTGTTTGTTTACTTATTTGTTATTTTATGAACTCATGGATTCTTTTCTATTCCAATAGATTAAGATGCATTATAATCATGATTTATTCTAATACTCAAACTATCCCAGATTCATCCTTCAGGAGTTCTATTAAGTGGGCTCCAGAGTCCTTCTGACATATCCCCAACGTTTTTTGATTACATACTGGTATCAAAATTTTCTGGTATAAAAATTGTTGCAGGGGTTGGTTTGACATACATAAATCAATAAGTGCAATTCACCACATAAACATAATTAAGGACAAGAATCATATGATCATTTCAATAGACGCAGAAAAGGGATTTGATAGAATCCAACCATCATATAAGTGGAGAAAATCCACAAGCAAGACCAGCCCATCAATTCATGCTAATTTGAAGGAAGACCAACCTGAGTTAAAAAAGACTGATATGAATTCATTCAAGAAAATGTTGCTTTGTGACTTTCAAATGAATCAGTAACTAAAGTGCTGACATTTTTGCACTAATAGATATATGAAAACTCGTACTTACCAATAAGCATAAAGTATGATGCTCAAGTACTGCTCATATTAAATTATCTTAACTAGTACAGATGCTTATAAATATGCTATTTACACTTCAGTATATTTAGCCAACTTCCTTTCTACCATTTATAAACAGCCCTGAAAATGGCCTATTTATCTCCAAATGTTAAATAGGAAATATTTAAAATATGTGTTTCTTGGTCATATACACTTATTAGTGAGTTAGAATTTAGTTGTCCTACTTAGAGTTTTCAAAGTAGCTTACCATTTATTTTGTTTTTAGTTATTAATAGACTATCATACTGTTTTTCAGAGTGGTTGCACCAGTTTGCAGTCCCACCAACAATGTATGAGTGAACCTTTGTCCCCAAAATCCACTAACAATTACTGTTACTTGTATTCTTTACAATTGTCAGTCTGAATGGACTGAGACAGAATCTCAGTGTAGTTTCAGTTTCCATTTCTCTAATTGCTAATGACATTGAACATTTTTTCATATATTTGCTTATCATTCATGTTTCCTCTTCTATGAAATGTCTGTTCAGTTCCTTTGCCCATTTATTGATTGGGTTGTTTTTTTGGTGTTAAGTTTTTTTAGTTCTTTATATATCCTGGGGATTAATGCTCTATCTGAGGTACAAGTGGCAAAGATTTTCTCCCCTTCTGTTGGCTCTCTGTTTACATTCTTGATGGTTTCCTCTGCTGTGAAGAAGCTTTTTAGTTTGATACCATCCCATTTATTGATTCCTGATTTTACTTCTTCCACTTTAAGAGTCTTGTTGAGGAAGTCAGTTTCTAAGCTGACATAATGGAGAGTTGGGCCTAGTTTTTCTTCTAGTAGGCGCAGGGTCTTTTGTTGAATTCCTAGGTCCTTGATCCACTTAGAGTTTTGTGCAGGGTGAGATATAGGCATTAAATTTCATTCTGCTACATATGGATTTCCAATTTTCCCAGCACCATTTGTTGACAAGGCTATCCTTTCTCCCATGTATGGCACCTTTGTTTAGTGTGAGATAACTGTATTTATATGGGTTTGTCACGTTGCCTTCTATTCTGTTCCATCCTAAACATTTCTCAAATTCATACAATTATTGATGTGATTAATTACATTTTTTTTGTACCAATACCATGCTTTTTTTGTTACTATGCCTCTGTAGTACAACTTCAGGTCTGATGTTGTGATGCCTCCTGCTTCACTTTTCTCACTAAGGATTGCTTTGGATATTCAGGGCCTCTTTTTTTCCAAATAAATATTGTGACTTATTTTTTTGTATCTATGGAGAAGTCATAAGAATTTTAATAGGAATTGCATTAAATTTGTATAGTACTTTTGATAGTATGGCCATTTTGACAATATTAATTCTGCCTATCCAAGAACATGGAAGATCATTCCATTTTCTAAGGTCTTCTTCAATTTTTTCTTTAGTGTTCTGTAGTTTTCATTGTAGAGGTCTTTCACCTCTTTTGTTAGATTGATTCCCAAGGTTTTTTTTTTTTTTGAGGCTATTTGGAATGGGATAATTTTCCTAATTTCTCTTTCAGCTGATTCATCATTGGCACATAAGAATGCAATTGAGTTATGGGTGTTGATTTTGTATCCTGATACTTTGCTGAATTTGTTTATGCATCCTAGAAGCTTTCTGGTGGAGGTGTTTTGGGTCTTCTAAATAATAGAATCATGTTGTTGACAAATAGGGATAATTTGAATTTTCCTTTTCCTATTCATATCCATTTAATTTCTTTCTTTTGTCTAATGCCCTGACTAGGATTTCTAGGACTATGTTGAATAGAAGTTGTAAAATAGGTCATGCCTGTCTTGTTCCAGTTTTTACAGGGAATGCTTTCAATTTTTCTGCACTTAGAATGATGTTAACCTTGGGTTTAGTATCTGTAAGTTTTATAATGTTGAGGTAAATTTCTACTATCCCTACTTTTTCTACTATTTTGAGCATGAATGGATGCTGAAATTGGTCAAATGTTTGTTCTGCATTTATTTATTGAGATAATCATGTGAGTCTTATCTTTAAGTCTATTGATGTGATTAATTACATTTATTGACTTCCTTATGTTGAACTAACCTTACATCCCTGGGAGGAACCCCACTTGATCATGGTACACTATCTTCTTAATATGTTTTTGTATGTCATTTGCTAGTGTTATATTAAGAATATGCATCTATGATCATCAGGGATATTGGTCTGAAATTTTCTTTCCTTGATGTGTCTTTGTCTGGATTTGGTATCAGGGTGATACCAGCCTCAGAGAACAAGTTTGAAAGGATTCCCTCCTTTTCTATTTCATGGAGTAACTTGAGAAGGATTGGTGTTAGTTCTTCTTTGAGGGCCTGGTAGAACTCAGCTGAGAATATGTCTGGCCCTGGTGTTTCTTTCTTGGTAGGCTTTTGATGGCGTCTTAAATTTCTATGTCTGTTAAAATTTTCTACGTTCTCCTAATTTAATTTGGGTAGGTCATATGTCTCTAGAAATTTGAGGATATCTTCAAGATTTTCAATTTTTTTAGAGTATAAATTTTCAAAATAGTTTCTGATTATCATCTGTATTTCTGTGGTGTCCATGGTGTTATTTCCTTCCTTGTCATGAATTTTAGTAATTTGAGTTTTCTCTCTCTTTCTCTTCATGAGCTTGGCTAAGGGTTTATCAATTTTATTTATTTTTTTCAAAGAACCAACTTTTTGTGTCGATGATTTTTTTTGGATTGTTTCTTGTGTTTCAATTTCATGATATCAGCTTTGATTTTAATTATTTCCCATCTTCTTCTGCTTTTGATGTTGATTTGTTCTTCTTTTTCTAGGACTTTGAGCTCAATGCAATGAACTTTTCTCTTAGTGCCTTCATAGTGTCCCATAGATTTCTTTTTTTTTTTGAACCAGGGATTGAACTCAGGGACACTCAGCCACTGAGCCACATCCCCAGCCCTATTTTGTATTTTATTTAGAGACAGGGTCTCACTGAGTTGTTTAGGGCCTCACTAAGTTGCTGAGGCTGGCTTTGAACTCGTGATCCTCCTGACTCAGCCTCCCAAGTCACTTGCATTACAGGCGTGCGCCACCACGCCCGGCCATAGATTTTTGATATGTTATGTTGCTATTCTCATTTACCTCTAAGTACTTTTCAATTGCATCTCTGATTTCTTCAACTATCCATTGGTCATTCAATAATGTATTATTTAGTCTCCAGGTGTTAGAGTAGCTTCTATTTTTTATTTTATCGTTGATTTCTAAAATCATTCCATTATGATCTGATAGAATGCAAGATATTATCTCTTTTTTTGTATTTACTAAGAATTGCTTTATGGCCTAAGATATGATCTATTTAGAGAAGGATCCATGTGCTTCTGAGGAGAAAGTGTATTTTGTCATTGATGGATGAAATATTCTATTTATGTCTGCTAAATTATTAATTGTATTTTTTAGGTCTATAACTTCTTTATTTAGTTTCTATTTGGACAATCTATCCAGTAATTGGAGAGGTGTGTTAAAGTCATCCAGTATTATTATGTTGTGGTCTAATCAATTCTTGAAACTGAGAGGGGTTTATGTTTCCATTGTTTTGGGGCATAATTATTTATGATTGTTATGTCTTGTTGATGTGTAATTCCCTTAAGCAGTATGAAATGTCCTTCTTTGTCCCTTGTAATTAAGGACTTGAAGTCCACTTTACCTTATATGGTATAGAAACCCCTGCTTGTTTACAAGATCCATGTGAATGATATGTTTTTTCCCATTCTTTTACCTTAACTCTGTGGTCTTTGCCTACACACTGAGTCTCTTTGAGACAGCATATTGTTGGGTCTTGTTTTCAAATCCAATCTGCCTGTCTGTGTCTTTTGATTGATGAGTTTAGGCCATTTACATTCAGTGTTATTATTAAGAAATGATTTTCATTCCATCATTTTGATTTATTTCTCATCTTTAATTGAATTAGGTTCTCCTTTTATTTTCTATTCTTCTAGTGTAGTTCCTCTCTTTGCTAGTTTTCACTTTTATTTTTCATTTTTTCTTCATGATATATTTTATTGAGTATGTTTTGTAGTACAGGCTTTTAAGTTTTGAATTCTTTTAACTTATGTTCATTATGGAAGTGGGTTTTATTTCATTGTCAATTCTGAAGCTTAATTTTGCTTAATATAGTGTACTTGGTTGGCATTCATTTTCTTTCAGAGCTTGGTATATATTATTCCAAGACCTCCTAGTTTTGAAGCTGGGTTGAGAGATCAGCTGTGGTTTGGACTGGTTTCTCTCAAAATGTGACCAGTTATTTTTCTCTGACAACCTTTAAGCTTATTCTGCATGTTAGGCATTTTCATAATAATGCTCCTTGTTGTGGGTCTGTTGTAATTTTGTATATTTGGTGTCCTGTATGCTTCCTGTATTTGATTTTCCATTTCATCTTAGAGTCTGGGAATATTTCAGATACTATTTCATTGAAAAGATTGTACATTCTTTGTTTTTTATCTCCAAGTCTTCATCTATCCTGATAAATCTTAAGTTTGGTCTTTTCATATTACCCCAGATTTCTTGGAAGTTCTGTTCATGGCCTCTTAACATTTTTCTCCATGGTCAATTTTATTTTCAAGATGATATATTTTTTCTTCATTGCCTGAAACTCTGTTTTCCAAGTGGTCTAGTCCAATAGTCTAGTGGTGATGCTTTACAATGAATTCTTAGTTTTGTTTATTGATTCTTCATTTTGAGGATTTCTGCTTGATTTGCTTTCAGAATCTCTCTTTATTGAAGTGATCTTTCACTTCCTGTATTTTCTCTGTGATATCACTCTTTACATCATCCTTTACCTCACAAATCAGTTTAACTATGAACATTCTAAACTCTTTCTCTGACATTTCTTCCACTGTGGTGTTGATGGATTCTGTTGTTGAAGTAATTTGGTTTGTTTGGGGTGATTTGTTCCCTTGTGTTTTCATGTTGTTTGTGTGTCTATCCATCTAACAGTATGGTTTTGAGGCAGTAGAATTTCTACCCTGTGGATTTAGAGTGTCCCTGAAGGTTTCCAATACTTCACATTTTAGAGGGAGACAGAATAACATTAAGCAATGCAAACAAGTTATAGCATTAAACCACTAGTTCCTGCTATGTCATCTACCATGTTAATTGCCATAATAAATAGAAATGATATGATCAGTTGTTGCCCACAGTAAAAACTGTAAGTTTACAAAATGGCTTACAATTTCAAGTTGATAAGGATAGAACAGAAATGATGCTGGATGTGATGATTATGATGAAGGAGGAGAAAAAAAAATAGAAGTAAAAAATTAAAGGAAGAGTGAAAGAGAAATCAATAGCTATTGGCTTTTAGCAGAGAAAAAAAAGAATCAAGGGAAACATAAGTGAGAGAAAAATGTATAAAATAAAATTTTGTTAAAAAAGAATATAAGAACAAAACCACAATATACTAATTAAACATCCTACTCCTCAAAATACTGATCTATGAAAAATAAATGCCTTCAATAACTGCTAGAAATGAGAAAAAAAGAAACAGATATAAATATGTATAAGTGTCCATGAACCAATCAGGTCACAATTAACAGACAAAAAATTAAGTAAAATAATTTTTTAAAAAAATATCTTGATGAAAAGTTTAAGAATTGTTTCTGTTGGACTTCAAAAGAGTCTCAGCTTCCCTTCTCAGCTCTTCAATGGGTTTGCTGGAGTGTGATAGGAAATCCCATAGGCAGGGCTCCTGGAGGTGAGGTTTAGGCTTAGGTATGCTCCAGGTTCTTTGTTGATAGTGATTGGTCTAAATATTTTTATCCAATGCAGCTCCCTGTCCTATCAGTTGCCAGTTCACAATGGGACACTATCCCCACCCCAGACCACACACCAGAAAATCCCCTGGGTTTCACTTGTGTGGTGGAGGAGTCAATCTTTGCTCTCCTCAGTCACTTGTGGACCCCATGTTTTCTTGTCTTTTGGATTCAGTCTCCAAACTCAATCAATCCCCCCCCCACCCTTTCAAATTCCTGGCTGAGTTTGTCTCTCTCAGATAGTCCTCCAAGTGACCAGTCTGGAGGGGGAGAGGGGAAGCTGGGTTGGTTTCCATGACCTGTATTCCCCTGTGTAAACCCCTTTCCACATTTGATTTTCTCCTGGTCACTTATGCATTCTCTATGTCATGTGGTGTAGGTTTACCAGTCCTGTATTTTGGTCCAAGCTTAGTTGCCAGGAATCAGTTCCCCCATATGCCCTCCCCCACACCACAGCTGCAAAATGGTTCCTTCCTCTGTTCTCCCTGGCATCCAGAAGAGAGGCAGCTTCTTTCCCACCTAAGGATATTATGCAGCACACCTTTCAGGTTAGTCGGGCAGTATCTTTGATCTTTGATCTCTCTATACTCAGACATGCCTCGGGTCTCCTCACTGAGAAGCTGCTGGGATGCTTTCTTGGTTTCACACCATGAAGCAACTAGGAAAGTGACCTTCTCTATTCCACCATGTTGGTACCTCCAGTGGCATAACTTTAATTGGTGTATTCAAATTCTGAATTCACTGAGGTATTGTTCTTCCCCATCAAAAGTGGAAATAAATTATTTATTATTTTTAATTATAAAAGTAACATTTATTGCAAAACTCTTCAAATTAAATATATGTTATAAAGGAATATATATACGTGTGTGTGTGTGTGTGTGTGTAGACATATAGGTAGACATTAACATCACAGGCACTCACATCAACCAATGTTTACAATGATTAAACTATTATGTCCTTTAGGTACATCTCTTCTTTGAAATGTGATATTGAACATGTGATTTGGAGAAATGTCAATCCATGTAAATCTGGTTCAGATTCAAATGATATTTCTCAAGGGAATTTCAGATTTTCAGAAAACACTTGTGTTTGGGAATTTAGAAAACCCTCTCTATCAGAAAATGCAACTTATTGGAGTAAGTAGAAAAAATTACATGTCATTTCAATAAATGCCTTGTTTTTTTGAAAAAAATGATACTCAAAACATATGTCACTGAGGATTAATGGAAAATCCCTTGAGTGTAAAATGAATCAGCACCCAAGATTAATAATCACCTTGATCTTCTCAAGTTTTAAAAAATTTTATATAATAGAACTATATAGAACCATATCATCTCAGACAATGTAATTGACTTTCCTTCTTATTCTGTTGACAAATTTTTAACAAGCGCTTTTTATAGATATGTGCTTTAATACAGTAGAACTGCTTACTTTAGAACAGAGGAGATCAAATATTACTTCTTGTTTTTTTTATATGTATTTTTCTAGACAGGCATATATAAAAGGGATACTTATTTATGAGTTACTGAATCAGGGTTTACAATTAATTCTTGCTTGTGAAATGGGAACTTTCTAACCCATGGAGGTCATCTAAGGTCTTGGGAGCAGACTTAGGGAGAGGGGAAATTCTAAACCCTGCCTTATTTTCCAGATTTCATTAAAGTTTTGACAACTTATTTTCTTCTTTCAGCCACCTCAGTTTTTTAACCTCCATGGTATTTAGTGCCATAGTTGGAGTTAAGAGTGTTTGGAGATTGTGCTTCTAGAAAGAGTCAGAAACAAATGAATTTTCTGGGCAGATAGGAATCCCCTTTCCCTGCTGGTACTTGGGGCTGGGTGGGGATGAATGGGAGTTGTGTCTACTCATGTATCAAAGATTCCTCTTTAGCCACTAATTTAGCTGTAATTTAGTATAAGAATATCCATTAGTGTTTTATCATTTTAGAACCAGTAAGTGGAGTTTTTAGCATCCGTGTTTATGCTTATAAATTTGGCTGATCTTGATGTAAACTCCATCTGGTTTTGGTGCTTGAGTTTATTTCCAAATTATATTTGGGTTCTTTGAAAATTCTCTTGCCCGAGGGAAATCTCCTTCCTTCCTCCACCTCCACTCCACCCCTGCATCCCACCACTGGCCCCACCACTGCTTGTCATCTGTTGGTTTTGGGAGGGCTGGGCTTGCAAGTGGAAACAGGACATCAAGTGAAACAGTTTTCAGAAACACAAACAAGGCTGTTGGAAGAACCGACTTCCTTCTTACACAGCATCCCTGGCAGACCACAATCACTCCCTCAATCAGTGCACTTACTCTTGGACAGGCTTCCAGACAGCAACAAACCTCAGCCTTCCAATGACAGGGAATCGCTGCAATTCAGACTTGTCCCAAACCCGCAGGATAAATGCAGCTGGATAACAACTAGTAAAGTGTGCCCAGACTTAGAGCTAAAGTGGCTCCTTTCTCCTAACGTATAATGTTTCTTAATGGGCGAATTAGAGATTCATGGGTCTAGAAGGAATCTGGAGAGGCCAGCTAGTCCATCTCTCAAGGCGTACTCCACCAACAAATAATGTTCTGCTAATATTATTCATTTGGTAATAATGTCATCCTCTAAGGAGGGAAAAAATACCTTAAAATACTTTTTCATATTTCTCGAAATCATAAAAATTTGCCTATAGATTATCACGGTGACCTCCTCTTGTCTTTGTATACTCAATGTGATACCTACAAGATTTATTTACAACAGTTTCCTAAGGAATCATCAACATCCTATTCTCATTTGAGTTCTATAAGGCTGTAGTGTATTGATAAGGGCAAGAGTTTGTTTGTACCTAAGTTATAGACATCAGGATTTAACTCCTGCTGTGTGACTTTAAGCAGATTCCTTAAACTCTACAACTAATTTTCTCTTCTGTTAAAGGGGATAATTTAGGAACTAATTCATAGAGCTGGGGGGGGGGGAGATTCAATAAGTTACTAAATATAGAGTAAAAACATGGTAGCATATTCTCTCCCAGTGGTATATAAAGCACTTTTTTGAATTAACCAGCCAAATTTCTTTGGCTGCACATGTGTTCAGGCACACTTTCAGTAATTCAAATTTGTGAACTCTAAGTCAAGTTGATCTTTGCCCTATGATTTGGAGGTTTGACTCCTATATTTCCTGCCAGGATGAGTTAGTCACATTAATAGCATCCTTCATCATGGTTTGTGGTTGCCCCAGTCTTTAAATTTGGCCTGCCTATAATACGACCCCAATTAGTTGGTTAAATCCAAGAATATTTTTATCTTATGGCCTCATCTAGCAATGAAAAAAGGGGAGAAACATGGCATGATTAATTCTGTTACTCTGGGATATTGAAAAAAAAAATCTGCAACAGATTGTCCACAGTGGCAGAGATCAACTGGCCATAGCACTAGATTCACTAAAACTTCCAGAAATATCATCATCAGTTGTCACCTCACATTCAAGCTTTGGCCTCGTAGAGCATTTAAGCAGAGTTTTCTACAATTAAGAACAGAAATTTCTAATCAAACTTTCAATTAATTACTTTGATATAAGGGAGTCCATCAAATGACTCTGTGTCTTCCTCCTCTGGTGTCCTTTTCAATCTGGGACCAAGTGCCTTATTTACTCCATCAGTTCCAGGTCTAATCTATTCAAGATTTTGTTAGATCTGCTTACATGAAGAATGTGCACTGTGCTCCTACTCTTTTCCAGGCACTAGGGGCTTTGGGTGAATACTGAACAAACAAAATAAAGATCCCTGCCCTTGACAAGCTCATAGTCTAGCAGGGAAGATATTCAGAAAACAATAGATACCATAAAAAAGAAAATTAAATTATATGCATTAGAAAGCGATAAGTGCCATAGGAAAAAAAAAAGAAAAAGAAACGTAGAATAAAAAGGATCAGAAAAATGAGCTTGGGGATGCAAGGTGCAGGCCACAAGAGAATATTAAACAGGATAGATAGGTTAGGCCCCCTTGAGAAAGTGAAAGTCTGAGCAAGGACTTGAAGGAGATATCTGGGCACAGCTGTCAATGTAGCCATGTGCCCAGTGCTTTCAAGAAGCAGAAGTTAGTTACAGCTGTTAGGAGAAAATGTCTTATCCTCTCGGACCTCCCATGAATATTTCCTTGGTTTCATCTCAAGGATAAGAGACACATAAAGGAGAAATTTTTTAGAAAGTTGTAATCAACTAAAAAGTTGTTCAAATTTCATTCTTTTTGTTGTTTGACAGGTATTCTAAGTCCCCCTGCTGGAGAGAGAATCCAATCTCCTTGTATGCAGAGATGATAATGAATGTGGTATGTCAAGTTCTAGTTAGCAATAACAAGTCTGTTAGCAATACCCCAAGAATAATTCTGCATATTCATATGATATCCTTGTGACAGATCATATGAATCACCATTTTTTAAAGTCAAAGACTGTTGAATGCTATCATTTGTGTATGGTTTAACCTATACTGTATATGTTTAACATTCAATAACGAAGTATTTTATTCATCAGACACCTTTCTGGATATTTTCATAACTTCGTATAGTCTTTTGTCATGGAGTTATACTTGTTTGCCTTTATGAAATATTTTGCATTATTTTTATAATTCTGTGTACCAAATCCTTCCTCATATTTCCCCCATTTAATTCCCAAACACTTGGATACAAGAATTATTATCTTTAACTCCCATATAATAAACCTGATAAGAATACGTTTTGAAGGATGGGGATATAGCTCAGTGGTAGAGCACTTGCCTATCATGCAAGGAGTCCTGGGTTCAATCGCCAACACTGAAAAAAATATATAGTTTGAGTGATGTACTCAAGACCACAGAGTCACCAGAATGTTGAGCCAGGATTGGACTCCATGTTTTTTAGCTGGAAGTCTAGTGCTCATTCCATTTTACTACAACTACAGTTTAGTACTATCAATTAATCAAGATATTCAAGGATATAAGAATTTCAAAATCCAGGATGTGACTTCTAGGAGTTTATAATCTCCCTAGGCAATGTTCTCTAGGGTGAATTCCATAGAACCCTGATTTTCTGGTGCGGGCTTAATTTCACATGTGAACTTGGCTGGGACTATTCTAGATGTTTCTGTGAAGGTGTCTTCAGATGAGATCTATACTTAAATTGATGAACTTTGAGAAAGCAGATTGTCCTCACAATGTGCCTGGCCTCCTCCAATTAGTCAAAGGCCTGAATAGAGCCTAAAAGGTTTGATCTCCCTCAGCAAGACAGAATTTTCCAGTGGATAGCATCCAGACTTCATCTATAATATAGGTTCTTCAGAATTGAATTATGCATTGGTTCTTCCTGCCTGCCAGAATACCCTAAAGATTTTGGACTTGTCCAGGTCTATAATCTTGTTAAGCAAATTTCCTAAAAATAAATCTGTTTATATCAATCTATCTTCATGTATATATATATGATTATATCCTATTTATTCTGTTTCTTTGAAGAACCCTGACCAACATATCTGAGATGATCCATCATAAAGAATGGGTGTGTAAATATTTGGGAAACGTGAGTTCTATTGTATCTTTGGAAAACAATATAATACCCATTAGTGTATCAGAGACTCTAAGGATTATTTTTAGTTAAAAAACACAAAAACAACCCAGGAGCAGTGGTGCACACCTGCAATCCCAGCAACTCAGGAGACTGGGGCAGGAGGATTGCAAATTCAAACCTAGCTTCAGCAACTTAGTGAGGTCATACAGAAATGAGCAAGACCCTGTCTAAAATAAAAAATGAAAAAGGGCTGGGGATGTAGTTCAGTTTTTAAGCACCCCTGGATTCCTTCCCTAGTACCAAAAAAGAGAAGGAAAAAATACCAAGAACAAAACACTTTGGCTATGATTAAAACCCAAAACAACTAATAACCTGTGCACATAGTTCCAGTCTCTAGAGAAGACACTTTTATAAACACAGAGCAACAGAATCAATTTGTATAAACTAGCACTGCATGAAAAGACCTGCCAATTGCTTTAGGAAGGCATAGGGCAGAGGAAGCACTCATCAAACATTATGAGACTGCGATCTGCTATCAAACCACTTGGCTTCTTGGTGGTTCATTTCCATCATCAGTAAAATGGGCTAATAATATTAATGGTTGTAAGACATGAAATACACTTAGAAAAGAGAAAAGCTGCTGTTGTTATAATTTGTTGTTATAATTTGTTATTGACTCTGAAAATTACCATGGGTCTATAGGTATCCATGTTAAAGAAATTAAAATAGTTTAAAATTTTGTTTGCAAGGAAAAAAATGCATTTTATTGAAAATATAAAACAATTCACAAATGTTTAAGTATAATTCTCCTAATCTCTGTGGGCAGTAATATTATCATTCACATTATCAATACAGTGATATTGAATGGCTAGTCTTACTGAAAGGCTTGCTGATGTGTGTTTTCTTTATACTTTAACTCAGAGCTTCTGTTGATATCATTGTTCTTAAAAGTAATTTTAGTGTGTATATTCTATCACAATTATTTATTTAGAAGCCTGTTAGCAATTTGAGAGTAGGAATCTTGACTTACTCATCTTTGTACCAGTAGCTACCAATAATTCTTAGTGTGTCTGATTGAGAAGGAATTCAGTGCTCAATTACCTTCTCTGGAACAGTTTAAGCTTGTGTGAGAAAAGAACTAAGCTCTTCTGCTATGATAAACTATACTTGGTCTCTTGATGGAAGTATACAATAAGAGGATTTGTCCTGCCATAAGTTTAAATCTGAGCCTGAACAAGTTCTGCCCAATTTTAACCTTTCTTCTTTAGTTGTCCATGTACCCTGCAGTATACAAAGCACAAACAACAGACAAAAAAATGAGTTGAAAACTATCTTGTAATTCAGTTATGTAGAGGAGTCCTCAAATACTGTTTGGCAGTGGAAAAAAAATTAACCAAAAGTTCATTTCTGTATAAAGCATAGTGTGACCTCACAATGCATGCAGTCTTTTTGGATAGTGTTCAGACACTAGATAATTAAAATATTCAGCATTGTTGTTTCTTCTCCTTTCATTCTTTCCCAAATGGTGTCCCAGGGTGTTAGTCAACTTTCTATCACTATCATGAAATACCTGACACAATTAACTTGGAAAAGGTTCATTTTGGCGTGCAGTTTTGAAGGTTCTAGTCCATGATTGATTGCTTTTGGGCCTGTGGTGAAGCAGCACATTATGGTGGAGTACATGGTAGAATACAACCACTTAGGGCATGAGCTAGGGAGTGAAAAAAGAGAAAGAAGAATGGGCCCCTTGAGGGCACACCCCTAATGATTTAAGGACCTCCCACTAGCCACACCTCCTATAGGCTACCACCTCTCAATAGTGTCCTCCTGGTGACCAAACCTTTAACACATGGACCTTTGGGAGACACTTGACCTCCAAAGTGTGCACCACATTTGAAAAATTAAAAAGTGGTTGTGTGAGCTTATGGTGCTAAAGGGTAGTGATCCTTGCCCTCCTATTGTCCATGGGTATGTGCTAGCTGGCATCTTCCAGATGCAAATGTAGTATTCTTCTCTACCTTATCATGGAGTTCCCTCTACCAATGGTGAACTTGAGATCCATTTGGTTTAGGCACTTTGACTTCTGAGTCTCTTACCAGTATCTTTCCTATGTCCAGCTATCTCCAAGATCCCATCCCATTTCTTTGTGGGTATTTCTTCATCCACAAGAGGTCATGGCTGGCTCTTAACTCAGACTCTGTACACAGGGAAATGAAGAGTAGGTCAGGGGAGCTAACTTGAGGGGCACCATCTGCTACTATTCTGCTCTATTTCTCTATGCCTCTGCTCTGCATTGGCTCAAGCCAGTTTTCTCCTTCAGCTTGAAATACAAGGCCGCCTCCCCAGGCATATTTGGGACTATAGTCCAGAGATGTGAAAATTGATAGCATAGCCAATGGATTCAGCTACTCTTTCATTCTTTCTTTTTTCTCCTTTCCACAGTCTACTACAGACAAAAAAGGGACAAACTTTTCTCATTCCTCTTGCTTTCTGGATGTCCCTAAGTCAAACTCTGGTTTGTCAGTCAAAATATGTTAATGGAGCAATCAAAGAACTCATTTCTCTAAACCATAATCTGTGATAAAAGGCTAGTATCTTTATGCAAATACATATTTTGAATACCAGATCATTAGTCTTTCTTTTGGTATTTGATTTAAAAAATGCACAATACATTAATTTTCTTATCTCTCTCCAATCTACATCTGGGCAAGTCAAGATAAGCAGTTGGTGCTCAAAATATTCAAAAGATAAATATCACAATAATGCTACTTAAACATATTTTTAAGGACTGGAAATGCTTCTTATGTAACAAATTTTATCAGGGGAATTGTATGTCACATTAAAAAAAGACGCATACATTTGTACAACATATATAAACCTAGAGGACATTATGTTAAATGAAATAAACCAGGCATGATTGCCCTCATAAGGCACAAATGCCTTATGATTGCCCTTATATGTGGAACCTCAAAATGTCAAACTCGTAGACATAGAAGGTAGAATGGTGGTTACTAGGGGTTGGAGTTGCTAGGAGGGTATGAAGAGGTAAAGGGAGACATTGGCCAATGGATACAAAATTAGCATTAGATAGGAGAAATAATGTGTTCTACTTCATTTCCTCATTAGCCATTGCTAATAATGTAGCTAATAGGCAAACGTAGAATTTGAAAGTTCTAAAATGTAAGTATGAAGATAGAAGAATAAAATTATCTTGTGTTTCAAAGGTGACTATAATAAATTGTGTATTTTGGCATAGCTAAAAAGAGGATTTTAAGTGTTTTCACCACATGATAAATATTTGAAGTATTTAATATGCTAATTAATCTGATTTAATCATTCCACAATGTATACATATACCGAAGTATTACTTTTCAACCCATAAATATGAATAATTATTATTTGTAATTAGAAATAAAATAAAAACATAAAATATTACACATAGCACTTAGGAATATAAAAGATACTAGAAATAAGTAAAATTTCATTATTATTTCTTTAGTGTACTGTACCCTTGTGGGAAGACTTTAAAATCCTTTCTGTATTATTCAAGAAATACACATTTTAAAAATTGTTGGAGATTCACAGGAAACTGAAAAAACTAGTACAAAAAATCCTGGTAACCCTTCACTCAGTTTCCCCCAAAGTTGACATCTTATATGACTACAGCATAGCTTGAAAACCAGGAAATATCATTGGTATGATCCTGTTAATCAATCTGTAAATTTTATTCATATTTCAATGATTTTCACATGCAGTTTTAAGATATTACTTTTTTATATTTACACAATTTGAATTTTCTGCATAACCTTAAGAGAAAATACAGATGTAGCAAGTAAGGTCCGGATAATGGAAAGTACCCTGGTCCATGTGCTGTGCCCTTTGTGGGGAGTGTGGATGGGCAACTGGGCAAACCAACTGGGTTAAGGACACCGTCTTGAAGGCTTTTCCTCCTGGGAGCTTGATTCTTCCCATTGGAGAGTTGTTAAATTAATTCTAATTCTTTGTGCCTTTGGGATATATGCATTTCATATATCAAATTAACTTCTTAAATTCTTCTATTTTTTTTTTTTCTGGACTCTGGAGGGATGATCATCGACCCAGAGCTATAGGTAAAGCTTTGAGGATATGATGCTAAGAATAGGGGAAGGCCCAGCAGAAAAGTTACCCAGGCAAACAGTCTGTCTTCCTTCACAGATTTGTGGTGGGTGAGTTATAGCCATTAGGTGTTTCTGAGACAGAGGTGGAATGTGGCTGTCTCAGACAGGGTGGCTGACTTAGGTTTTGAGTGGCAATGGCTAATGAGGAAATTAATTTTTTTTTTTTTTGGTACTGGCGATTGAACCCAGGTCCACTCCACCACTGAGCCACATCTCCAGCCCTATTTTGCATTTTATTTAGAGACAGGGTCTCACTGAGTTGCTTAGGGCCTCGCTAAGTTGCTGAGGCTGGCTTTGAACTCTTGATCCTCCTGCCTCAGCCTCCCAAGTGCTGGGATTACAGGCGTGCGCCATGGCGCCGGGCTCAGGAAATTAAATTTTAAAATCTAAAATGTGTCTTCATTTTAAAATGAGAGTAACCTAGTTAATCCACAAACATTCAATTTTAAACCCCCAAACAGCAAGGATGAAGGTAGAAAAATAAAACTATCCTGTGTTTCAAAAAGCAACTAGGGAAAGACAGCACGACACACAGTAAGAGGAAAAACCATGTGTCTGAGGGTTTTTAGAGTGACAAGCAGTAAAGTTTCCAAACAACTTCAATAACCAAGGAGAGTCAGGGTGACTCAAGACCTGTCTGCAGTTCAGTCGTATTTGATGGAAACTTTTCAGACTGGGTTCTTCTCTTTTCCCACTCTGACTTTACAAGCCAGGGCCCACATACTTGGAAATAGTAACAGGGCAATTATTAAATGGTTGCTGAGTGATGGTGTAAATAGCTGGAAAAAAGCTTGAATTTGGATTTGTGACAGCTATCAAGGTAAATCTTTTTAACTGTCTTGCTCTCTGTAGTTTTATATGCTATTGGGGCACACAACTATTGCAAAAAGATAGCATTTCCCCTGGATTTTCAATTAAAATTCATCTTGATTGTTCACTGTGTCACGTAGAAGTATAGAGAAAACTTAACATTTGCACTGAAAGGCTTCATGCCTTCTCAGAGATTATTGCAATGTGCTTTAAAAATATTTAATTGTATTGCATATATTTAAGGTCTACAACACGATGTTTTGGCATACATAAAATGTTTATTACAGCTAGGCAAATTAACACATTCATACTTTCTTATAATTACCCTTTATTGGGGAGTGGCAAAAGTACCTGAAATCTACTCTTTTGAGAGGCAACAGGAAGAAGGTTCTCATGCAGAGGGAGCTTATGGCAAAAAGCCCCAGTTTTACCACCTGGGGCTCCAGGGCTGGTCAGCTCATTCTTATCAGAAGACAAAGCTGAGAGAAGGGATAGGCTGAGAGCAGAATTGAAAGAGTCTGTCACTTATACTGTATATTTATCCACGTGTTTAAGCATATTGTATATTTGATGAAAATAATATTTTCTTAGCTGCATGATTTTACCACCGCCATACATGCTACCCCTATACACCACACACACACACACACACACACACACACACACACAATCATTTTATTGCAAATATTTTCACTTCTTCATTTTGTCTTCTACATTTGTTTTTTTTTACCTACTCTGCTAAAGATGGCAGGTAAAACAACCCCAAATCAGACTTGACTAACACCCAATAGTTATGAATCTGTTTTTTGTTTTCATTTTTGTATGTTTTTGCTATATGAGATGTTGTAGCAGGGTATTTATTAGCAGGGTATTGTTGGCACCTTGCCTGGGTTACCTTTTGGTAATGGAGAAGTGTAAGTCAAAGTTTGGATTTCAATGTTGAGACAATAGAATTTTTTTTTAATTGGCAGAAGAAAGGAAGGGGTTTAGAGGCAAATAGAGAAGCTTACCTTTTATTAAGTTTGGCCAGGTGGTGTGTGATGCAATTTCTCTTCCTCATTTCCTTTAGAAATCTCAGAAAAATTGGTATTACTTACAAAAGCACTGGAAGGTTAGATTTGTTTGGGAGACATGGCAAAAGGTGAATTTAGCTTCAGCCTGGGCACAGGGATAGAAGATAAACTATGACGGAATTTCAGGCAGTGAGCCATTGCTTCTTAATTGAAATTGGTGCAATGATTATCAGATTGTCTAAATTTAGAATAGTGAAACAAAAGGATGACTACTTTCCTAGGTGTTTTCTTTCACACATGATTTATTGTATCCAAATGTCATTAATAGAGGTTTAAACACATATTCAACTCCTATTAGGAAGCAGAATATCTTACAAATGTGGGTCTTTTGGGTTATCCAGTTAACAGGGAAATTTCAGGTATAAAGAAAAATGAATCAGAAACTTGTACTGAATTTAAAATGTTATCTTAATAACTAAAAATCACTTACTTTGTTTCTTATAAGGGAATTAATATTTACTTTAGATACATATTACCTAAAATAATTATCTGTAATGCCCCTAAGCACAGCAAATCACTGCTGATATTAGGATATGTATCTTTCCAGTGCTACTGGTTCATACAAAAAGCATAGAATATAACACATTCCACTTTAACAAGCTATGTAGTAGTGGTTAAGTATCTTAATTTAATTTAAATCTTCTTAACAGATACTATATTCTTTGGAAATGTGAAAAGATTTTTCCAAATGAAGTTATTAGAGACAAAAATCTATGAAAGATGAGTCACCTGTGAGACTTTCAAGAAACCAGCATCCTGAGTTCCATTACACACTGTGATTCACTCTTCCAGGATGTTTAAGCAGATGTCCAGGGAGGTGGGAAGCTAAGAAGATAATCTAAGAGCAAGAACAAAAATTAAAGAACGTCAAATGTCTTACTGTATGCATGGGTGTTTCTCACCCAAATGAATATTACTGTTGTTTTTACTTGCTTTTTTGAACTACCTGATATTTTGCCTTTTAATTTTCTACTCAATGGTCGGTGGGATTCACTTTCAGATGTCAATTATCAGAAACCTTTGGCACTATTGGAGGTTCAGGCTTTTCAAGTCGCTAAATTTTTCAAGTGCCTGGGAGCTTACTTTTCAAGAAGCAATATTTAAAACCACATGACCATAATTGAAGGACTGCTTTATAAAATGTATTATAGTCTTCCTACTCCTTTAAATTGACTGTTGTAGATAGAACCAAGTATTTTGCTAAAGACCCTGTTCATTAACATGAGTGTGTGCTGCCTTTTGTTTAGTCTCCTTCTTCTTCTATTTTTAATGTATATTTCGTGCTTGTTCTTTATTGTATTCCTGTCCCCATGACAGTCTGCTGCTACATTTTCTCCCTTGCTTTCAGGTTTTCTGATGTCTCTTCTCTCTCAGTCATTTTGTGACTGTGACACCCAGCCCTGCTTGTCTTTTTTTTTTTTTCTCATTTGGGTAGCAGAGATTGTGTTATGGGGGAATTACATTCCCCACCCCGCATTTCAAATTGTGGAGTCCACAGTACCCCAGAGCATGACTGTATTGGGACATAGGTAGTTTGCAGAAGTAGTTAAGTGAATTCATTAGGATGGGTTTAATATGACTGGTGACCTTTTAAATAGAAGGGAGTTGGACACAGTCAGTTGCAGAGGACGTTGTGAAGGCAGAGGGAGAAGACTGCCAGCTGTGAGCATAAGACAGAGACCTGAAATGGATCCTTCCCCCACAACCTTCAGAAGGAACCAACCCTGACAACACCTAATCACAGACTGCTAGTTTAGAGAACTGAGAAAATAAAATCCTGCAGTTTAAGCCACTCAGTCTGTAATACTTTATTATAAAAGCCCTAAGCAAGTCAATGCGGGTTAACTTGGATATCATGTAACAAATTAATCAAAACCTTAAAAATTAGCTATAAATAGATTTTGCCCATGAGTCCAAGAATGAATCTCCCCTGAGTTGCTCCTATGAGCTTCACTATATGAGGGTTGGGTGCCTGCCCCAAGTCACTTTATGCCTGCCCTGAGTTATTGAATGCTGGTTTTCATTCATCCAGTTATTCATCCCACCCATGAATATTCATTGACTCCTTTCTGCATGCCAGGCATTATGCCAATGTCCCCTACGGTGAGGAGTTGGTACAGCCCTCAGGGAGCTTGTGGTTTCAGAGAGGGAGACATGATAAGAAGCTAGCTACTGTAGCTTCTGTAGTTACCTTATGAAACTAGTTATCTCTAATAAGGAACTAGTTATTATAAAGTGCTGTGGGTACACAGGATGGCAGTGAAGTCTCAGGGAAGAAGTGATTTACTTTATTAGAAGTTATTTATGGATATGGTGATTCTTGAGCATACAGAGGGAAGAGAGGGTATGCTATTGCCTGAAATGTTCTGTTCTGAAATTCATGCCTTAAAGTGCTCTCTCTCAGTGTGATGGTATTTAGAGATGAGGCCTTTGACAGGTAATTAGGATTAGATAAGGTCATGAGGGTGGGACCCTTGAGATGGGATTAGTGGCCTTATAGGATTAAACTTTCTTGCCATGTGAGGACACCATGAGCATGTTGCCTTCCATAAGTCAGACAATGCTCACTGGAAACTGACCATGCTGTTACTTTGAAAATCAGACTTCCAGCCTCCAGAAGTGTGAGAAAATAAGTTTTTGCTGTTAAGTCACCCAGACTGTTATTTTGTCATGGTGGTTAAACTCAGACAGGGCAAAAATCACAGAGCACAGGCAAAGGCTCAAAGGGAGCTCATTCCCAGAGGCTTAACTACTTACTCATTCATTTCTTTACTCAATCATTCATTCACTTACTTATTTCTTTATTCATTTGTTCTACAAATATTTATAGAACTCCAACAATGTGTCAGAAACCATGCTAAACATGGAGAGTACAGCAGAAAACAAGTAGTGCTTTCTCATAGAATTTACTTATCTTCTATTGAGAAGATAGATAATAAGCTAATATGCAAATAAATAAGATATGTGCATGCCCCGGAAGTGATGAAGAGAAGAAGAAAGAGGAACAAGATGAGGAGTAACAATGGCTCCTGTTGAAGAATGCCCAGAGGAGGTTTCTCTGAAGAAGCGACATTTAGCCAAGTCCCCCAAAATGAGAGTCAGGCAGAAATGTAAAGACCTGGGAGAGAGTGCTCCAGGTACATGGACCAGCAAGTCCTGAGGCGGAATAAAGCTCCATGTGTTTCAGGAGCAAGAAGGACACCTATGTGGCCAGAGCACAGTGAATGAGGGAAGAAATGTGTGAAAAATCTTGAGGGGTAGAAAATGGCCAGACCGTGACTTGAACTTGCTCTTGTGGACTATCAGAAAATCCTGAAGATATTAAGTGAGGAATACTATTTTAAGTTCTTCTTGCTCACTTTAGCAATATTGAAGATGTATTTATAGGATTTCCTGATAAATTGTGGGTTGTCTGAACAATATTTGAGAAAAACATTACAGTATTATTGGTTATTTATCTGAAACTGGACACCCTGTATTTTCATTTGCTAAAGCTAGCACAAGAAGAGAGATGAGAAGATTATTGTGGTTGCTCAGATGAGAGATGATGAAGGCCTGAAAAAACATAGGAAAGTGGAGATTGAGTAGAGGAGAAAGGAAGCAGGCCTGATTGGATGTGGAGTTTGGTTCCTTTGGTGGGATAGAAGTAATGGAGATTGAGGGGATGGAGGAATCAAAAGTGGGTCACGCTTTCTGAACTGGGAAGGTGATATTGCCTGTCTCTAAGGGATGAGAAAGAATAGATATGGGGAAGGGATGAGTTTGATTTCGAAAATGATGAATTGGAAGTGTCAGTGGCTCAGTCAGCTGAAAGTGTGTGAGAGGCAGTTGGATATATGATGTTGAAGTCAAGAACATTTGGCTTGAGAATTCTGGTTTTCCAACTTGTAAGTCCTCAATGTATCTGTGTCTGTTTTATCTATAGAAATAATCATATAGCGCGTGGATAGTAAAGTGAGAAAGGTATCTAGACAGATCTTATTATAATTATGGTATTTGGAGGGCAAGAAAAGGGAAGGGATCAGAGAGAAAGAGAACCAATAGAATGTGGTGTCACTGAAGAAAAGGAAAGAAAGTTTAGAAAGCAGTGACTCTTCTTGCAGGCAGTGAGAAGGAACAGATAAGGAGAAAATATTCTGGTTAAGTCACACCTAGATATGTCAGATAAAACGTGATGCAGATGCTTTAAATGTTTATAAAACTTGCAAAATGGACTTCCTAGGCTCCACACACAAGGAAAGGGCTCAGAACCTGAGCTATGGCAGCCCTGGGAAGTTTTTTTAATTCCTAAGACGAGGGGTTTAGTTTTCACAAAGGAGCAGGAACGAGATGTTGAAATTTTAAAACATTTAAAATGACTTAGAATATCCATAACAAAGCAACTATAGAAACAATCTGTAATGTACATGCAATGACAAATTACTCAACTGCAGCTATAATTAACTATGACTACATGTTTGATGAATAAATCTCAAAAGGATTGTTGAAAGAGCCAAGAAAGTTTCAGAATACTATTACAGGAAACTAAAGAAAACATTAATAGAACAGAAGAGTAAATAGTTAATTAATACATGCATGAATTATAGAAGGTGCAAACCATATTGATACAGTTGTGTTAATGGCTATTTCAAATGAGGAAAAGACAAAGGAAAAAGAGAGTTATACAGAGATTCTATGCCATTTATAATATTTTATCCGCTTAATAAAGGGAAAAGAATAAGGTATGATGTTATGCCTTGTCCAAGTTGGGTGGTCTGTATACAGCACCTGGGGTATGCATAAAATACCTGCTTACTCTCTCTGGCCTTTTATAACAAAATCCCATAGACCGAGTGGCTCATACACAGAAATTCATTCCTCACAGCCCTGAAGGCTGGGAAGTGGGAAGTCCAAGATCAAAGCAGAGGCCTGGGAGCCTTTGAGGGCCGCTTCCTCATGGTCAGCGTTCTTCTCAATCTAACCTCAGAGGTGGAAGGGGTTAGAGGTCTGTCTCTGGCCTCTTTTATGAAAGCACTAATCCCATTTATGAGGTCTCTGCCTCATGACCTGATCGCCTCTTAAAGTTCCACCTTCTAATACCATCACCTCGGGAGGCAAGGTTTCAATATATGAATTTGGGGAGGACACACCTTTCAGACCATAACAATACATCAATATACTGTTTTAATGAACAAGAGAAGAAATAGATAATTTATCAGCTATAGAACCCCAAGGAGAAGGCAGGATCACCAAGTATAGGTGTCTACAAGGGGACACAGAAAAGATGTGTGTGTGTGTATGTGAGTGTGTGCACATGTGTATGCTGAGAGAGATTGAGGGTGTTTTGGGAAGGTGTGTAGAAAAAGCTCTCATAGGTTCCCTTGAATGAATAAAGGAAATAAAGGAAATATAACTCCAACTTCCTCCGTCAACTATGGAGAGTCAAGAAGCCAGAGGGCTTATGATATGGCAAATGTTAAGAATGAGATTTGTGGGTCATGGGAAGAGGAAGTTGACTAAAGATGAGGCAAGCAAATTAAAAAGGGTAATAATGTTGAGTTGTGGAAAGTGAGCTCACCAGATGGTTGAGTTCAAATACTTGTGATAGTACCGTGGGGTGTGTGTGTGTGTGTGTCTATCATTCGTCCTCTATCTAATCAATCTACCTACTTACACCTTTTAACACATCAGTGCAGTGTTTCATATTTCGGCTTGGCATTAATGCCTGTTGCAAGCTTCCCGAGGCAAGTAGATACCATGGAGTGGAAAGTGGTTACAAGACATCAGAGAGGCAACCAGCGACCAGAAACAAGTCACTTAGTGTTTTAGTCAGCTTGGTCATCTCTGTGACCAAAAGACCCAACGAGAACAATTTACAGAAGAAAAGATTTATTTGGGGCTCACAGTTTCAGAGGTCTCAGTTTATAGATAGCCAACTCCATTGCTCTGGGCAGAGGTGAAGTAGAATATCATGGCAGAAGGGTGTGGCCGAGGAAAGCAGCTCAGGACATGGTAATCAGGAAGCAGAGAGAGCTCTGCTCATTGGGGACAACATATAAACCCCAAGGGCATCCCCCCAGTAACCTACTTCCTCCAGTCACACCCTACCTGGCTACAGTTCCTGCCCAATTAATCCTACCAGTGGATTAATGCATGGATTAGGTTAAGACTATCATCACCTTATCATTTCACCTCTAAACTTCCTTGCATTGTCTTACACCTGAGTTTTTGGGGGACACCTCATGTCGAAACCACCAGAATTAAACCTTTCTAAGTCTCAGTATCTTCCAAACTGGTTGTTTGGGGAGATTAAATGAGATGATACAAGTCTAAGTGCTTCAGGGTCTTAGTCCAGTTATGATTTATTAAAGAAAAGATTGGATCTGTCCAGGAAAAGAAATAGTTAAACTTAATAAATGGCAAGTGAAACCAGGGCTAAATCAGGTACAGGGAATATGGTGTTATCTAAAATTATTTTAGTTATTTTAGGTATTAAGTGACTTTTTGTGGGCAAAGTTCGGTTTCCTTTGTGTTTACTGTGGATTCCAAGGTACTGATGCTTCCTGCTGAACTGGAGAATTGTACTTTTACTACCCATGTATGTGGGCACAGCTAATGTGTGTTCCGGGACATCCTCTCATGGGCCCTGTTGCTTCGTGGTTAGACAAACGAACTTTAGAACTAGCCCTAACACATTACTTACTCTTCTTGTGAGAATAAGGATTGAAATGGCATCTGCCTTATCATAGGATTATGAGAATTAAGTAATTTGAAATTTTAAAGCTGCCATACAGTAAGTGCTAAATATTAGATTAATAGTAAGTTCTGGGGCTGGGGTTGTGGCTCCGTGGTAGAGCATTTGCCTAACGTGTGAGGCACTGAGTTCAAGTCTCAGTACCACAAATAAATAAATAAAATAAAGGTCCATCAACAACTAAAAATAAAAATAAAAAAGAGTTGTTTTTTTTTTTTAAGTAAGTTCTGTATCTCAGAAGCATCAACTTTCATCAAGAACTGCAGCTGAACTTTTACACCAAATGCTTGGTTTTGCTCTGCTTGCTTAACAAGAAGATGGTCTCTGCTATTGTGGATTAATGGCTACCATTTGGAATGGGGGTTCAGGGTAGCAAGTGTTTGCATCCTCTTGTGTGAAGTGTAAGAATTCCAGTGTGAGGTGCTGGGTGGAGATGTTCCTGGTAAAGTCTGTGAAAAGATTTTTTCACTCTCCCAAGATTATTCATGGCCTCACTGTTTTGCTCTGCTCTCTTGGAAGGGCTTTATGTTAGTTTCTACATTGCCAGAAAAACTATTAGTGGATGCCATTTTTCTCAAGGCAAGTATTTCGGAAAACTTAATAAAGGTTTATTTTAAGCTTTGGCAATTTATGTTGATGCAGTTATTGGCAAGTACTCAAAACTGCACCAGTGATACTTCTTGAGATGTTACTTAAAGTGATAGTGAAACATGAGGAACTACTTACATGTTGGACAATATTGAATTGATTACTATGGTGTGTAATGCTGCAATCTACAAGGCAGCAAAATAAAAGAAATTTCTATTTTTCAGAGAAAAAGTTCTTCATATATTGTTAAATAAAAGGCAAGTTACAGCCAGATATGGAGGTGCATGCCTGTCATCTGAGCAACTGCGGACTAAGACAGGAGGACCGCATGTTCTAGGCCAGCCTAGAATGCTTAAAGAGACTCTGTCTCAAAATAAAAAATAAAGGGCTGGGGATATAGCTCAGTTGGTAAAGTGCCTGACTTGAAAGCACAAGGCCCTGGGTTCAAACCCTGGCACCACAAAAATAAATATATAAATAAATACATGATTAAATAAATTAACAAATAAAAATTTGAAAAAATAAAAAGGGCTGGGGGTGTAGGATGTAGCTTAGTGGTACAACACCCCTGGGTTCAGTCGCCAGTACCACCAAAAACAAAAGAAAAGAGTACAAAACCATGTATAGAATTTTATATATTCACTTAAAAAAAACTATGAGTAAAAAACATTTGTATCTGTACAAAGTTATAAAGGTAATTATCAGTGGTTTTAATTTCCCTATATTCTTTCATTTATATATATTTTACAAATTTTCTGCAATGATTATGAATGGAATGCATAAGGGCATAAAAGGATAAACTGTATTAAGAAGAATGTCATCAGGTTGACTAGTTCTGATATTTGGGGGGAAAGTCTCCATGCATTCCAAGAGGGTCATTGGTGGCCTGAGGATCCTCCTGTTTTTCCTAACTCTGTGGAGGGGGCAAATGCCTGTGGCTTACCTGAAGGCAGATGGTGTAAACAGAAGTGCTGAAAAGAGGCATAGTGGACACTTCTCACCTCCCTCCCCTTCCTCCCTACGTCATTATCAATGGGAAAGAGGATATCTATTGCACAAGGTCGAAAGTACTCTGCTATCTAAGGTCTCAAGAGGAAAAAAAGGAGGGAACAATCCTTATCTTGACCTAGTAATCAAGGGTGAGCTCTCTAACCACAATGGCTCCTTTTTGCTAAACTCATTATCTTAGTTGAAAGAATATCTTTGAGTTACTCCCAACAGACAAGTCTCAATGACCAGCATAGGAGTTTGGAGTTTTTGGCTAACAACTCATAGAGGTACTGCCAAAAGGGCTCCTAAGGCTGTTCTCAGGCTTTTCTGGAAGATTTCCAAAGCCCAGAAATCTGAAAATAATAATAATAATAATAATAATAATAATAATAATAATAATAATAAAAGAACAGAAAACTACTAGGTCCTTTTTGCAGTGCTTATTGGCCAGCCTGGCGCTCTTCTTCCAGGCTGAAGCTCAGTCTGTGGCTGTGGCCATGGCGATGGGTAAATCAGGCCCCCACCTGTAGCTTATTGTCACCCCCAGTGGGGGTGGTTTCCTTTGGCCAGACATCCTAGGTGCACAACCCTTTTCCTACCTGGGATATTCCTTTTCCTTAGAATTCCCCAGATTGAGTTCAAGCACCCATGGACCTCAGCAGAGCCATGCACTTGAGTGTAAGTGAAGAACTAGCGCTATGGACTTGAGTCACCAAAAAATTCTAATCCTCAGTTTATGCCTTTGCAAAATGGGAATAAAAATTGTACCCTTGTCAAGAGGTTGTTATGAGGATCGTGAACTCACGGAGCTTGGTCAATATCTGTCATATGAGTATCTAATAAAAGTCAACATTAGCAAAAAACAACTTTGGAGGACTGAAGGATCAGCATGATCCTGGTTGGAGACCCATGGAAGGGCTGATAGGCTGGATCTATGACTAGAATTCACTTTCTTCATGAATTTGATTCCCCACTGCCACCTCTACCTGACCAGGGTAATCTGGGCTATAACTGCTTTAGTAAACACAGTGCCTTTCTACTGCTTAGCCCCCAAACATATTACTTTTTACAGCAGTCCCATTTAACAAAGGAGATGTTTTAGATGTCTGTTTTCTTGCACAGCTCTTGAACTTATGCCTATGGACTCTCTTTAGCCAGAGAACTTTAGAATCTGCTGGAAAACTCGTTATCAGGCAGAACATTCAACTTCTGATGCTGACAGTTTTCTTGTGAGGTGAACACCATCAAGTACAAAATATTTAGTTTATTTGAGAACAGTAGGAAAAAGTGAGCTATTAAATACTAAAATAAAGGCCAAGTCATTGAACCTACTTAAACTGATCACTGTAGCCAGCAGCAGCTCACTGAAAGCCAGTTTCAAAATGCGATAGCTTTCAAAGAACCTTTTCATATATTTTCTGAACTCTCCCTGAAAGGGTTCTTTTCTTCATGAACATTGCTATTAAGGAGGGCCTCTATAAACCAAAACTAACTAAGCATGGTTTTTAAAGGAATAGAAGCCTCATTCAGAAATGTTTATTGAACTGAAGTAATCGAACTGACTTTCCCATCCAGGCGTAACATTCCCACCTCCTTATTTCTAAAGCTAACTAGACAGTTTAAAGTTCTCAGGTCCTACTTTGGAAATCAGCAAACAGCTCCCACATCACATGGCGGGTTCCTACCATGTCATCAACGTACTTTTATGAGATTGGGTTGCAAGAAGTGATATTTCAGGCTGCACTTTCTGGTTTTGTTGTTTTGTTTTGTTTTGTTTTGTTTTAAAGCCTGCTGGTTGAACCCAGGGCAAGCCCTCTACCACTGAGCTGTACCTCAACTCCTCTGTGTCCTTTCAGATTACAAAGTCACCTGTAATCAAGGGAACAGTTTCTCCACCTCTATCTCTTAGTAAAACATTGGCAGCTAAGAATAGTGTGCTCCTCTTTCCCTTCTGAAACTCACTAACCTGAACTGCTCCAAACTTTCACAAACAATGAGGATCAACTAATGGAAGAGCAGTCATGCAGAGCTGGGGAAGGTGAGACTGGCCACAGAGAAGAGGGCTTCCTGGGTGTTCCCACCATGCTTTGTTGGGGAGATGTTATGTGTTTGCATCAGATGTTGGGTGTTCCCCTGCAGAGTTGCGTGCACTTGAAAGCTCAATGTCAGGATTAAAAGAGATAATGCACAGAAGGAACCCGTCCCACCCCACCCCGCAGCACCCTTTCTACAATGGAGGCACATATTATGTATTCCCTGAACCTTCTTTTTGTTCAGGGCAGGCACCTGGGTTTTTCTTTTCAGTGGCTTTCCATAGGACAGAATCTTAGGACCCTCTCAGCATCTCTGCCATTGTCCTCAGCTTTTCATTTTAATCAGTGTGTGGAGCTGACCTCAATTCCACAGGTGAGGAGGAGCCACAGGGCAGGATAGCTTTCAGAA
>JAJEJO010003030.1:328610-403381 GCA_020662805.1 Glaucomys volans
AAAAGCAAAGTGAAACGTGTTTTTATCTCAGCTTTCTCTCTGTTATCCGTCAATGTTACATTATTTGCCCCCAAGAAAAGGGTTTGTCTTCTATTTTTTCTTACTTTGAGTGATTATTAATGAGATCATTTTGTTGCCTTTAGTGTTCATGACTTGAGAAACTCTGGGGTTAAGCAATTGCATCTTTCAGCTACTGATATTTTCTAGTCACTAACTGAACTGCTGAGGTCTTCAACTAAGAACCCAGAAGAATTTATGTTATAGATGAGCTTTAGTATTTTCAGTAGTACCTAATGTCCCAAATCCGTCATTTTTAGTACTTAAGGTATATATATAATTATGGAACATTGTTTAAAAACAATATAGCATTGTATTTTAAAACTATTTAATATAAACGTATTGTATCATTGGTATAATAGCTACACCTATAAAGCCTATGCTACACTAAGAGCTTCACATGCATTTCTTGCAGTGATGCCGTTGTTTGTATTGTTACAGTTGGGGAAACCAAAGCTTCAGAATAAGGGGTAACTCAAGTTCATTCAACTAGAAAGTGAAGAGCCAGTATTGGAACTCAGGTTTGCCTGCTCAAAGTCTGCACTCTTCCACTCCATTACTCTGCCTACAGATTTACCTTATCTATTTGAAAAATATTTAAAGAGTGTATAATATACGCCAGGCATCATTCTAAGGGCTAAGGATGCAAATTTCCAAAAAGCTCCTTGCAGCTTAGATTGTAGTGGGAGAGACAAAGTTAGGACATTATTTTGTAAAAAATTATAGGCATGTTAACTGGTGCCAAGGGTTGGGGGAAAGGGAGAACCAAAGAGGAACCAGGAATGTGGGCGCTGAGGGTGGGTCTCATTAGAAAGGTGTTATTTGAGCAAAGACTTGAAGAAGTGAGGGAAGGAAGAAGCCAGGCAGATCTCTGGCCATTTTAGGCAGGTGAAGCAGCAGGAGACAAGGCTCTGAGACCAGTTTATGTCTGGCAAGTCCCAGGAGTAGCAAGGAGACCAGGATAGTGGCATAGAGGGAGTAAGGGGCAGAGGAGCAGGAGGAAAGGTGAGAAGGGAAATGGGGCCCACATCTTTCCCTGCAGGCCATTCTCTGAATTTAGAGGGGTGTGTGTCTGGAACATTTTAACAGAGGAATGACACTCTGATTTGACTTACAGCAGGCTCAGTCTATCAGTCACACTGACAATAGACTGTTACCAGGGAAGATGTAGAGGGCAGGCAATTTAGGAGGTTATTGGAAAAATCCAGGCAAGATTCAATGTCATTTAGTATTCTGATCACCTAGACATCAGTGGCATCAGCAGAGGGAGTGAGACGTGGTCCTAGGGCATAGGCACAGATCCACTGAAGGGTTGGATAGAAAGATTTAAGGAGCAAGAGATGTCAAGATGATACCAAGGATTTCCCCTGGCACCTGAAAGGATAAAAAAGTCGACATCAACTCAAACAGAAAAGGATATCTTTAAGGGGAAGATAAGGCACTTAATTTTAACATTGAAGTTTAGATGTTCATTAGACATTTAAATGGAACTATAGAGTAACCAGTTGGGTACTTACCAATTTATATGCATCCTAATAGAGTTTATTTACATAAATTATTTATATTATAAATGTTTAAAATTATTGGTAGCTTTGGATATTTTTCCTTGTAGCCTGTATTAGCTTACTATATTAATTGCTGTGCTGCCACCAACAGCATCTGTTAGACTGTATATTCCCCGAGGTCAGGGACCACCTTTGTCACTCCTCTTGTCATTGGGTTTCTGCCGCCTAGCATTACGCCTGGCAAGTGGTAGGTGCTCACAGCACCTCTCAACCACTCAATAAATAAATATTTCTTAACTGAACTGATATTTCTTAAAAGAATGGATTTTTTTTCTTGGTTCCAGGAATTGAACCCAGGGGCACTTTACTACTGAACCACATCCACACCCTTCTCATTTATATTTTTTATTTTGAGACAGGGTTTTGCTGACTTGCTTAGGATCTTGCTGAGCTGCTGAGGCTAGCCTTGAACTCACAATCTTCCTCTCTCAACCTCCTGAGTCACTGGGACTACAGGTGTGTGCTACCATATCCAACTAAGGATGGATTTTTTTAAAAAATTAGCTGAGGGATGATACTCTGAAAATTTTTAGCTACAAAAAACAATATTTTTTTTTAGTTTTTCCAATCTCATTACCATATTGTTTTACAAGAAGTATCCACCAACTTTAATTTAGGGTTAGAAAGTGATTTTATCAGAAATTATGAGAGCTCAAAAAGATGAAGTCATTAGCACGTGTGACTTTTATTAGTCTTATAAATAGTATATATATATATATATATTACACATGCATGCATGTGTGCACACATCCACACAGATATATATATGTGTGTATATATATAAAATATAGCATATATATAAATTATTCTCTTCCTATCGATTATATTTCCGAAATAGCATTGTACACCAGTGGGAAACTATGTTTTCAATATATAAAAATCACAAATATGGAATACAGGACCTTTCTAGAATGTTACAAACTAGTAAAGAGAGGGCCACTTTTTGGATTTAAGTAGATTGCACTGAAGCAAGAGAGCCAGGAAATGGTGAGACAAAAGTGGGTGGAGCATCTAGTGGCCAAAACCAAGGGAAATGTGGATACTGAGATATGTCATTCCTCCCCGTACCCAAATCCATGGATGTTCAAGTCCTTTGTATCAAAATGGAGCAGTGTTTACATACAAACTATGTACACCCTCCCATACAACTTTAAATAATTTCTAGATTACTTATTATACCTAATACAATGTAATGCAAATAGTTGTTACACTGTATCATTTAGGTAGTAATACAAAAAAAAGTATCCATACGTGCAGTACAGCAATTTTTTTTTTTGGAATATTTTCAGCCTGTGTTTGGCTGAATCTGTGGATACAGACCCCTAAGATGTGGCAAGTCCTTTATATTTGATACCTCTCTATGCTGCTGAATAATCAGACCACAAGGAACTGATCAATGTCCCCAGGAGTGAGCTTTTGTGGAGTTTTGGGACCACTTCTCCTTTATTGTATTAAGAAAAGGCAGGGCCAAGACCTTAGGGTGCATTCTGCTTCACTCATTGCTATGGAAACCCTTCTGTGTTTCACATCCTCAGATAATGAAGAGACAACCAAATCTCAGAGGACAGTGCTACAAGGACTCAGCAGCATAACCTCCTGTGGGGTAACCCGGGGAGCATTTCAGTTCATTTAGCTTATTTCCATGATTTTTCCCTAGGCACAAATTCTGAACTCCTTGGTTGAAATTGGAGTCAGATATGGAAAAAGTGAACTAATGTGTCTGAATCTATTTTTACAAGACATTCAAGCCAATTGGTGAGCCTGTAAACTCTGAACAAGCCAAGATTTTATACATCTTTTCTGATCTATAACCAGTCCTCTGAAGAGAACATACAAACTAGTAAAGAGAGGGCCCTCATCCAGGAAAAAAAAGAAAGAAAGAAAGAAAGAAAAAGTCCATCAGAAAATAAATCAATGTAAAAGTCACAAGATAGATCTAATGATATCCATCTGCTTATTGATTCTTACTATTTGACTACATTTAACTAATGTTATCTGTGCTCCCCTCTGCAAAAGAGGTGAAAATATGTGCCTTTATTTAGCAGGTGCATGTAGTGATACACTTCAGTGCTTAGGAAATTTGGGCAAATTTCTTAAATTTTTTAAGCATCAATTTTCCATTTACAAAATGGAATAATGGTAGAATACCTCAGAGTTTTTATTATGTTGATGAATACAAAGAGTTAATGTAGTGCTGGGGTTGTGGCTCAGTGGTAGAGAGCTTGCCTAGCTCATGTGAGGCACTGGGTTCGATCCTCAGCCCTACATAAAAAATAAACAAATGAAATAAATGAATTGTGTCCATCTCCAATTAAAAAATATTTACTTTTTAAAACAAGAGTTAATGTATGCTTACCACAGTATCTGACATAGAATATGTGGGGTTAGAATCCAGAGTCCATGAATCTCTAGCCTCTGCTGAGTGCTTCCTGCCCTGGATTCAATCTGCATGACTGGTCTATTCTTAAAAGTCTCCTCCTCATTGAAATATTATGGTGACATCTAGACTGTGAAATATAACATAAAATAGGCTAAAATAGTTTGAGGAAGAGAGTATCTGGTGGGATGGAAGAGTATTACTCAACTATCAAAGGGTTACTATTGCATGGAGAAATATACATTTATTCAATGCAGGACGAATCTAACTGATCTAGACATGAGGAACATGCTGCAATGGATACAAACTGTACTATGATTTCATAACATTTCTCTCTTCTTCTGGCTCTCATTACCTTATCTTGATATTAATGACATGATAGAAAATGCCTGTCCCTCTGATCATAAATTCTACTGTATATTTCCTCTTCCCTTGAGTTAATTGGCTGAAAAGTCAATAGCAAACAAATCCCCACAAACCTTTATCTCTGAAGCAACTGAGAGCAAACACAATTCCTGATAAAAATGTATCAGTGCAACAGCTACTGAGGGAACCAAGAAATACGTTGCCTTAAATTGGCAGAGGCTCCAGACAGGGCAGAGCATCCAGGTGCATATAGGGAGTGCTCTGTCTGCTCTCAGAAAAGAGGGACACGAAGTCCTCCTGGCTCCCTACAGGAATGACTTTAGTGGAGCTCCACAATGGTGAGATTTGGGGTAATAGGGAGGGGATCATGGGATTGTTTCTTACTTCACCCATAGCATCCTCCAAGGCCAGGCCTCTACCTCCTTCCCCTCATCTGCCCTCATGCTCTCACCTCCCCTACCCTGCCACTGACTCTTCCAACAGCACTGGTCTCCTGAACATTGCTCCTCAGACAGGCCAGGCAGGCTCCAACCTCAGATCTGTGCACTTGCTCTGTTCCTCTTTCTGCATCCCTCTTCCCTTCCTTCAAATCTTTAATGACCCCTTCTCAATGAGGACTCCCCTGGCTATCATGGTTACAGTTGCAGTGATGCCCCCTAAGGCTCCTTCTCTCCTTCTCCACTTTATTTTTCCCCTGAATTTACCAATTGCTAAAATGCTATATGTTATATTTATTTTCCTTATTGTCTGCACCCCCTATACACATACACTAGACTGTAATGCCAGGAAGGCAGGGATTTGTGTCTTTTGCAGGGTTCCTAGTCCCAGCCATACAGCAAGCTCCCATCACTAACTGCCTGATAGATGGATGGAAATGAGCATAAAGCCTTGCATGGTAGTGGACAGAAGACTGAGGGACTGGGAGGATCAGAGGGGCTTAGCAAGATGAAACCTATTTCTGATCTGCTAGCTCTAAATCAGAAGCTCAAAATTAGAGATAGCTTAGACTCTGGTGCAGCCTTCTGGGTACAAATAAGAGCACGCTTTTCTGAAAAAAAGTGCCCCGACAAGGAGAGCCCCGGAACTGGAGGTCACTGGTGTGGAGAACGTTACAAACTGGTAATGTGTGGGTCACACAGCCTCAGGACAGCAGGGGGCAGAAAGGACACTGGGATGCCACAGAAACTAGAGCAACCTGAAGACTCGGGGAGCCTGGAATGTTGTTTCTTACAAAGGCTCCGTGAGTTCTCAGAGCAGTTATACATGGCCTTCTATGTCACCTGTCCCCAGGAGTACCCAGCCACTCACTGAGTTTTCTTCCATCTTCCTTCATTGGATGGGAATCATGGTTTACCTTGTTGATTAGTTTCTCTTTCTTTTATCTAGATTATCTGTGCTATCCTGAAAGGGCAATGCTGCTGGAATAAGTTTCAATATGAAAAGGTCAGGGATAAATAAGCAAACTGACTTCAGAGTCCACAGTGGCCTGTGTGTGTCCCCTCATTTGTCAGTCATTTCAGAAACTCCTCTTCTCTCCCTTCTCTTGTCAGAGCTTGTTACTGAGCTGTCACAAACTTTTCTCCTTAAACGTATAAACACAAGATAAAATACATTAGATTATTTCTCTGAAGAATTTTTGCATTTAATAGGTAAAGTGTCAAAGTCAATCAGAGGCTTCTCTAATGTAGTAATTATGCAGTATGAGCATCTTGGGTTAATAGTGAGATACTAGAATCTGGAAACTTTGGTTTCTGCAATCAGATCTAGGCCAGTGTGTGCACAGATAGCCAGTGGTGGTTAGGGAGGTGAGCACCAGCAGATTTGTACTTTCTGAGGCCAAGGATCTTCACAGTCCTTGGAAGACTCATATGTGTACAGTTTGTACGCCATTTATAATTACAGACCACAAATCTGTAGAGTTTATTCCTCTGGAATTACAACTTATCTTGAAGAAATTTAAATATTCCATAAATCTCATGTATAGAAAGATAGCCCATTCATCTTTTTTTTTTTGTCAATTCCAATTGGTAACTCTGATAAAGTTGCAACAGTTTCCATCTTTTTTTATTTATAATGAAATGAGCAGTATTACAGCATAGATAGATCAATATTTCCTAACACTTCCAGCAGATATGAGTTTAACTGTCCTGTGAATTTTCTGAGTACTCCTAGTTCAGTTTTATTCTCAAAGCTGTCTTCCAGGACTTGGAGAATAAAGAGCAGTTAATTGTGCAAAATACTTTCTGGGTGAAGTAATGAAGTTTTGTTTCAATGTACTTCTCTGCAGTTAGTTAAGCCCATACTGAGAAATATGGGGCCAAGTTCCCCTGCCCGTCCTCCCTCTCTTTCCTTTTCAAGAGATCGGTACTGAAGAGCCTCACTCTGTCCTGGGAATGCCACCCTCCTCCTGTGCAGACTGTCAACCAGAGCTCCCTCAAATCACCCTACAGGCATTGAACTCAAGCTTCATGTGCCACCCATGGGTACTGGGTTTACATTGATATAATTTATGTTACTTATGAAGAGAAGGGTGGAACAAATTTGGGGCTTCTGTGACTTGGGCCATGAAGTCATTGGAGGTTGCATCTGGCTCTCTTGCATCCTGGGAAGCTTGTGATTTCACTGACACCCACTCTCAAGACAGACCTTGGCTGTGGCATGACAGTCAATTCTCACAAGGAGCTGAAAGGAGAAGAAAAATGTGGATAGCATTTTTCAATATTTCATAATCTGTATTCCTTTGGAAAAACAAATCAATAATAAATAATTTGAAATTTCAAAAGAAACATTTCTACTTGGTTTTCCAAAGATAAAATTGTATAATGTTGAATTTCCTTTTCTCTCTCTCTCTCTCTCTACACACACACACACACACACACACACTACACACACACACTACACACACACAGAGGATCATTGGTTCGAAATATGTATGATCTTAGCAAGAGGCTCTGGTTAACCTGGGTTGGGGGTGGGAGCTCAGGACCACTGCACTGGCCCAGTTCCCTGCCCCAGGCTCACTTTTATTAACATGTTTGGCATTTGCCACCCAAGGATACAGATTTGGCAGTTATACGAGTGACTAGATTAGGAACAACCAACTGGAATAATTCAATTTGATAGGAATATTTCCTTTCTCCCCTTCTAGTTTGCCTGCTATTTATTGCACAAAGCAGATGACTCCCAATTCTAAAATCGGACTACAGATTGGTTCTAATAGTGGTGGAAATTTTAGAGACAGAGGATGCTGTGTAAGTTAAGGGATTTTTAAAATAAGTTTAATTATTGTCCAGTTCAAGTTTTGTACATATGCAGGAGAACTATTCAAAATACTCTTTCTTTAGTAGGATGGTATATTTCAAGGACTATTCAGGGTCTTCCTTAGGAAAGGATAATTGAATGTTGTTTATTACCTGAAAATTCTGCATGTCACCCTGGAATGACAGAGCCAAAGGAAGTGAAAAAGGCCAGGTGAGGGCAAAAAGAAGTAATGCCAAGCAGTAAACGTGGCTTCTTTAGTATGAAGATAATTCTGGTAGGGAAGGAAAGGAGGGAGGGCAGGACAGTTTACTTCAGCACAGATCTCATTTAAAAACACTGACTTTTTATTTTTTTAAAACTCAAATTTTGTATTGAAACAAGGAATTATTTTCTTGCCTAATGTTCTGTGTATTTAGAAATTTATTTTGGATCTTCAGATGTGTCAAATTTACACAACTATCACCTCAGGGTAGGATGTGTTTTGGAGCAGTTAAGGAAAACTGGTTTGCCTTCTCTGTGGCTAAAATCTGTAGATTCTTTTTTGAGGGTAAAAAAAAAACAAACATTTTTTTCCAGTAATTGTGTTATGAATTAGAAATGACCATAAATTTAAAACTCATAATGCTTACATGTTACATTTGCCAATGTTTATTTAGTTTGAAACACAAAAATATGAAATCCTAGGAATCTTATAGGAAACCAACTACTACCCCACAGAGGCAAATTTTCCCTTTAGGAATAGATTGACTTTAATGGGAACTATTCAGTAGTGACTGCAATAGAAACATCACCAGCCCAGTGTCCCTTACAATTTATAAAGTGCTTTCATGCCTGGAATCTTAATTAATATTTCAAATGGGTCTTTTTTGAGATTGTCAGAGCAGATTGTGTTATTATCTTCATTTTTAAATGTGTAAACCAAAGCAGAAAGAAGTCAACTGTATTGTTTAGGGTCACCCAACTATTAAATGAAGCAAGTGAGACTTAAAAAAAAGTTACTCTGATTCCAAAGTCTTTTTTCACTTGTCAACTATTTCAACTACCTTTATTTATAAATAGCTGTGAAAACCTCCAAACAGGTCTATGTGGTGCAGCCCAGCAAAGATTCTCAGATATTGGGCACAACCTCACCAAGCACTCCTCTTCCTTCCTGCCACCACCTCTCCTCTCCTCAAACAAATTTCTAATATAATATCAGCAATCAAGGGACGAAGTTATGTGACTAACAGATATAGGAAGGAGATTTTACAACCATGCTGGAGTCTGAAAAATAATTATTTTTTAAATAGAGTTTGTGACTAACTCAGGAATTCCACATAAACAGATGGACACATAGGTACTTGGGATGCCTTTGGCACATTGTGGACATGATATAATGAAAACAATGAAAGAGGAGGTGAAACACTGAAGCAGAACAGCAATTTCGGCAATAACTTTCCCTGCTGCTGCTTCAAATGGTCAAAATTCGAACTTTATACTCTTTCCAGAAGTGACCAGAAGAATCATGAAACAACTTTTCAAATGGCTTATCACAGAATGTTTGTGTTCTGTCTTGGGCTCATGTCCCATATCTCAGAAGAATTTATCTCACTACCCTTCAAGAGCTACCTGTTCTCTGCTAAAAAACAGACTTCCAAACCTATGGAATGAACCCACTCTTCCTTTTTCAAGGCTGCTACTCCCATCTTGGAAATGATGCTAAAGTCTTACAGGAAAACACATGCCCACCTCAAGACCTCAGGATGTAACTCCCCTGACATCTGCCTGTCAGATGAATAGCTAGGGTCTGTCTGTTCACAACAGAGCGTGGTTGGGGATGTGCTGGGCCTGCTAGGGGAGTAAGCGGACTTGATACCAAATGAGATGGAAGATCCAGCTCACATATACTGGTAGTCTCTTGGAGAGAAAATATGGGACTGGATTCTGAGTGTGCTGAACCAATGGGAGATGGAACATAATATGTACTATTCAATATAATAAAGTGAGAGTCTGTCATTATGGGAGCACCTCACCCCCTGACTCTGGACTTACCATCTGCAAGGTTCATGGAAGATAAAACAATGATCAAACAGCCTGACCTTGGAAATCCTAGGGGAAATAATGGCTCATATTCACGCAAGTAGAAGTCCCAGAACTCTGTGGAAAATGGTTGAACAAAGGATCAAAGCACTCACAGAAGTGGGCATGATATTACATGTAAGACCAGAAAACCTACCAGCTGGCTAATGCTGTGGGAGATCCCAGAAGAACACAGCCTACCCAGCCCACAGTGCAAGTACTGATGAGGCGACACCAGTGTTGATGCAGACTCAGTGGTATTCTCTTCTGAAGGTCAGGACAAGAGAAGCTTTATAGAATGTGGCCCCTAGAAAGTCTTGGTGATAATTGGAAGCTAGACGGTGGCATTTAGCCCTCAGAAGAGAGGTGGGAGCCGTGTAGGAGTGGCAGCCAGAAGAGCTGTGAAGTTGGTTAATGGAGCATGGTGTTCCTTGGCAAAATAACCTGGTAGAGAACAAAGGTATTATTCAATCTAAGCTACAAAAGAAATCAGGGATGAACAATGAGGAGGGTGGATGCAGACATCCAAATACAGTCATTCTTCAGTGTAGTTTCCAGACCTAAATTTGTTTTCAGACCCATAACCTATTGACTCATGAAGAAGTTGGGTCCCCTTGAAGATGCACAAATATCACACCACAGCAAAGTGGATATGTGCATGACTCTTCCCAGTTATTTTCCAAAGGAATCTATGATGATTTATGTCAGTAACTATAATCTTGGGAAAGAGATACACCCAGGGACTCTGTGAACTTAAGATCTGACTTGATATTGGTATCCAGGGATCTGAAGGCTCATTATGGCCTCCCTAATAGAGATATACATGGACAAGCAATAAGTGGAGTCCTGGGTCAAGTTTGGTTCAAATGGAGCTCATGGATTAACAAAGTGCTCAGTTCCTCAGTCCTTGAATGTGTAAGTGGAGTGGACACATGTGGTGATTGTCGGAATGCTCGTTTGGGTTTCTTGACTTTATGCAGTAAAGTCGATCACACAGTAGGAAGGGAAGGTGAAAACTTCTGACAACTGCTTCCCTATTTTAGTCATCTTTTTGTTGCTGTGACCAAAGACTTGACAAGAACAATTTTAGATGAGGAAAATCTTATTTTGAGGCTCATGGTTTCAAAGGTGTCAGTCCACAGATAGCCGGCTCCTTTCTGCAGGGCTCAAGGTGAAGCAGGACATCAGGCGGAAGAGGGAAGTAGCTCAATACATCACACCAGGAAACAGAGGTACTAGCTCAACCCAATATATAACCCAAGGCATGACCCCAGAGACACACCTCCTTTAGCTACATCCTACCTCTCTACAGTTACCACTCAGTTAATCTCTATTAGGGGATTAATTCACTGACTGGGTTAAAGCTCTCACAATGTAATCATTTCACCTTAAATTTTCTTTCATTGTCTTCCACATGAGCTTTTGAGAGACACATACCTAAATCATAACATTCCCCCTGACACACCTAAGATAATTTCACCTTCCAAGGGAAATGGCAGAAATTAGTGTCACCTTTAAAGATGCAAGGGATGTTTGGGTGTCTCTTGTCTTTTAATTGATTTGCAAATGAAATATATAACCCCTACATAAATCAGATAATCCTGAAAGATAGCAGTCCCAAATGCAGTTGCTATTTTTATGTGGCAGTGGACAGTGGCAGCTTCTTTAGGTGCCTTAAAGTGTGTTGAGAAAGATCAGCATGGTGATAGTCAAAAAAGGAGAACTAAGAAATCAAGTCCATCTTTCACACCAAAATAAATTCTAGATCAGTCAAAGAATGAAATGTAAAATCATTTCAAACAAAAATGCTTTGAGTTAACTCTGAAAAATTAAAATTAAAATGACTTGGAAGAAAAATTTTTAAGTGTCCTGTAGAACCCTGAAACCATAAAATCAAGATCCAAACATCTTACTATGCAAAAAGAATAATATAATGCTAGGAAAAAAACACTTGTGAGCAAAACCCATAGATCAAAAGATCTTGATTTTGTGATGATTTCATAAGTAAAAGGTCAGCAATCCAGTAATAAAATGAACAAAAAAGCTGGGGGGGCAGTGGCACATGACTATAATCCCAGCACTTGGGAGACTGAAGCAGGAGGATCACAAGTTCAAAGCCAGGCTCAGCAATTTAGTGAACTCCTTAGCGAGACTGTCTCAAAATTAAAAATAAAAAGGGCTGAAAGGACTAGGGATGTGGCTCAGTAGTTCAATGCCCCTGGGTTCAATCCCTGGTACAAAACAAAAACAAAAACAAAGAAACATACAAAAAAAATAAACAAGAAAGAAAGAAAGAAAGAAAGAAAGAAAGAAAGAAAGAAAGAAAGAAAGAAAAAGTTCACCAATACAGAGAAAAAATGTGCCTTTTTATATTAAAAATGTCAATCTTACTCTCTGAGAACTACAAGTGAACACTGCAACAAGGTATCCCTGTTCATCCATCTGTTTGACAATAAAACCTGAAGAGTGTAATGTGGTATTTTAAAGCATGAACCCTGGAGTTTGAGACCTGCTGAGTTGATTAGTTGCATCCCCTTGGACAAATTTGTTGATCTTGGTTCTTTCAGTTTCCTCACCCATAAAATGGTGATGATAATAATAGTACTGTACTTACCAGATTTTTTTTAAGGGTGAAGTGATTTATTGGGTATAACTAGGATATAGCAGACACTAATATGATATTGCTATTTTTATTGCATCATGAAATTGGGAGATGGGACAGAGCTCTCTTGTATTATTTGTGGGAAAGTAAATTCATTCATCCATATAAAGGAACATTTGGGAGGATCTTTAGAAATTAAAAAAAACTGATAATGCAGCACATCAACTTTTAATATAGATTTGACAAATGCAGCCACACCTGTGGGAAACAGAATATATGCCAAGGTACTCATTGTAACGTTGTTGTTCCGACATTAGAAACAATCTCACCTACCTCCATGCAGAGGGAATTGGTTTAAAATGTGACTCATTGGTACAGTGGATAATTGTGAAATTTATAAAACCATTTTAGTCTCTATGAATAAATAAAGAGGATGATTCCTGTCGTGTGTATAGGGATAATAGCTCTGTTCTCTAGTTATTGCTGTTGTAAATGCTAGTAAAACATTTCCAAGCAGAGTCTAATCACACAGATCAGTGCCTAGCCTATTGCAAGTGCCCATTAAGTGGTAGCTGGTATCATTTTATTATTTATCTGCTCAGTATGATAGATACTGTGAAGCATAACTGCTTTAAGTCTTTGTTCTAGAAAAGCAACCCCATGTCACAGCTGCTCACCAGACAGGTCTATCACCAGCAGCTGTCCCCAGCCAGCCCCCATCATGGCTTACTGCCCAAGAGCATGCTTGAGTGAATCCTTATAGTCCTTTTTGTCTCTGCTTGTGATTACTTCACGTTGTTTACAAGACAGCAACTGCTGCCATTCATCTCATGTGGCAGCCTTGGCTCTGAGCTGGGGAACAAATTGCTTCCTTGTGGATACAGTGATGATGGCCGAATACCATAATCTACATTCTGTTTTGAAAGATGCATTATAGTTTATTAAAATACAGTTTTGATGCACTTGACAATTTGTGACCTGTAAGGTCAACTGTCTCCATTCTGAATAAAGTGCAATAATAACTGGAATGAATCCTTATGTTGCACTCATTCCTATGAAATTTATTTGCAAATTTAACTTCCTATGATTGAGGAGAAAAAACATAATACACACAAATGCCCATCATAACCCATGTTAGGGCATTGCCACTTACAGTGTCTCAGAACTCAAATAAACACAAAAAGTATCTTTACTGATTTCTTTCCTGACATCATTCTGTGACTAGCTTTCATTTCTAATATCCTTTCAAAAGTATAACTTCTTACTGCGACTCTTGTTTTCAATATATACATTTGAAAGTAGATTCATATACAAAAGCCATTTTCTATTTAAGGAGATTTAGATTTACCTTCAAATATGTTTGATATACACACATGGAACTGTTGTAGAAGCAGTTCCCAATTTACCATGGTTCAACTTAAGACTTTTTATTTCGTGATGCTCTGAAAGCAATATGTATTCAGTAGGAATTGTACCCAAACAACTTCTGTCTCTCACTGTTAAAGAATTACATGGGATAGTCAACACTTTATTATAAACTAGGCTTTGTGTTAGGTATTTTGCCCAATAATAGGCTAATAACTTAAGGTTGTGGGTATGGGGAAGGTAGGCAGGGCTAACTTGTTCAGCAGATTAGGTGTATTAAATACATTTTTGATTTATAATATTTTCAACTTACAATAATTTGATCAGGATGTAATCCCAATATAAGTCAAGGAGCTTGTGTATTTGATAATAGATTTTAATCTATTTTCTGAAAGCTATTTTCAAAGTTCTGTTTTATCTAAAGCACCATTTCTCTTCCTATTTTCTTAATGTAAGAATCACTTTTTAAAGATTTATTATTATCTGTCCTTTGAAATTTGTTTATGATGACTTCAAATGTCTCTGTATCCTTGGATTCCTAAAACCATCCTGGCGATGCTGGGGGGAGCTTGAATTGTTCTCATGTGTAAAAGGGAATACTAGTCATGTTGGCTTAAGAACTGAAGTGAGAACAGCCTCCAGTGTATGACTCACGGTTTATCTGTCTTAGTTTTCCTATGTGCAGGTCTTACACAACCAACAAAAGCCCTATTTCAAAATCATCTGGACTGTGGTCTTATTTCTCCTTCCTCCAGTTAAGCCCTCTCATGTCTTGGTTTAAGCATCATTCCTCTGACCACATCCTATCCCTGCCACAGATTTAATTGGATACTCCAGTTATGTGCTTTCCCAGCTCCATGTATTTTTCACCATAGTATTTATTTCAATTTAAAGAATTATATTATTCTGTTTTTAATTTAAGATCTCTCTCTCTCTCTCTTTACTGCCCTCTTGACTTCCTTGCGGAGTCCCTTCTTTTTTTTGGCATGGTACCAGGGATTGAACTCAGGGGCACTCGGCCACTGAGCCACATCCCCAGCCCCATTTTGTATTTTATTTAGAGACAGGGTCTCACTGGGTTGCTTAGTGCCTTGTTTTTGCTGAGGCTGGCTTTGAACTCAAGATCCTCCTGCCTCAGCCTCTGAGCCACTGGGATTACACAGGCGTGTACCACTGCATCTGGCCTCCCTTACTCTTACTTATATCCCAAACCTAGAATAGTTCTTGGTTCATAATAAGGACACAAGAAATATTTAGCAAATAAATGAATTTAAAAATGAATGAACAGGGATAAAAAATAAATGTGTGTCTGAGTGACACTCAATAAAATGACAATCAATATTATGGTTAGTTTTCATTCCAGACCAAATCAGTTTGTTGGGTGTTTAAGTTTGTTGAAGATGTAATTATACTTTTATAAGGTGAAAGTTGCATATTTCTTCAAATATGTTGTTTCATATAGACAAATTGTTTCCTTTGGTTTTCTGCTAGATATACAGATATAGGATATGTTTATGTGTATATGTGAATATGTGTTAATGAAGAGAGGAAAGATATATGGAATAATGTTCATAAATTTTCTCATGTATTTTTAAAATTGCATGCTTGCTTGATTTTCTTTAATTTTATTAAAATGGTTCAATTTTTAGGATGTTTTATCAATGCTTTTCAGAATTTTTCTAAACAAGAAATATCACAAGTAAGAAAAGTTAATTATTCATATATTTTTCAATCTAATTTTCATTTTAATTTGATATTTTGATAAATTTTTTGCAGTTTCTAAGAATTCCATTTTTCTTTTGAAAAATTACAATCATCTGATTAATATGGGGGATTTCTGGCTCTTTAGAGCTTCTCTGTTATAATAAAATTAATTTTAATTTTGATTTTCAATTTTTTTATAGCAAAGACTCAAGGTTATCTGATTTTAGATTCCCATGGAAAGTTTGCAACTTGGGAATAATTATCATTCCATTTATCTTATATTTAATTTTTTAAATGCATTTATTTACAGCCCATCACTAACGATGATATTTTGAAAAATTTTTCCCCATTGAGATAATTTTCACAGTAGAATATTTACATATGGCAATGCAGTGACACTCCTATAAATATTTCCCTTGGAACTAGAGTATCACAACTGATCCTGTCTTTTCACAAGCTTATCAAAGTTTCCAGAAATCTTATTTATCTTATCTTGAGTTGTTGGATTTTCTCAAGGGACAATGGGCCAGGAGTTCACTTAGTCACCCTATTCATTCAGGACCTGGGTGCCAGCTGCACATCCCTGGCCTCTGTCCAGCTGTCATATGCTTCAGTAGCACTCAGCTGTTCACACGCAGCTCCTGGAAGGAGCCCCTGAGTCTTTGTGTACCTGTCTCCTTGGTCCTGGAATACCTTCTTCCCTCTTGTTCTTGGCCTTACTCTTCTAAGGTTTTCTTAGACATCACGGCCTTCAGGAAATCTTCCATGACCATTTTTCTGGTCAAGACTTTTGTTATGTAGGGAAAGAAACCCCCTAAAATTAGATCATGGTAAAAGGGAGGGATATTATTTTAAGAAAAAGAAGCAGATACAATCCAAAGACAGCCAGCAAGACAGAGCTGAGCCACACCAGACCTGGGTGGTCCTTTCGTGTTCCCTCCTATCTCTGCTTCTCACCAAGTGCCTGACCCATGCTTCCCTTCCTGTGTATGCCAGATTCCTCGGCTGACTCAGCCCAACAAGGTCTTCCTCTGGCCCCCTTTTCTACATCATGACCTTCCAGCTACTTCTGTGCAAACTTCTCAAGTGACAGAAAATCTTGCAACCCAAGCCGGAGAAAACCTTAGTCACAACTGAGTCAGTGGATTGGCCAATCCTGTGAGGCATCCCCTCTGCCCGTCAGTCGTGATCATAGGACGAGGGCCATGTCCCAGGATATGGGAACTGCCCCTGCTAGTGGCTGTCAGGGAAACAGTTTTCTAAAGTGGACTACAGAATGCATAAGTATTGATGGTCATGAGGACCATGGATGGCCCTCGGTTTGAGATTTGGCAAGTTCCCTATGGACACCAAACGTGTTATGCTTCCCTTTTGTGGCTTTTAACACAATAAAGTGAAATTCACTGTCAACATGTATATCTGTCTCCCCAGACTAAAAAGTTTCTTGTGAGATGAGTCATCCTTTTTTCTTGTTCCATTTATCCCCAGTGTTTCTAATCCAGGTCCTTGTGAATGTAAGTGATGATCAATAAATGTGTATTCAAAGGGTTGGTGTACTGTTATTTATTATAAATATTGCAAGTATCCTCTATATTATTTTGGTAATTATAAGTAATCAATTAAATATATTAATATGGTTATTTCTTGTCTTTCTGTTGGGAATCCTAAAACCAGTCTATTTTATTTTTTTCCACAAAATAAACCTTCATCCAGGCACAGAAGCACATACCTGTAATCTCAGCAACTTGGGAGTCTCAGACAGGAGGATTGCAAGTTCAAGGCCAGCCTTGACAACTTAGCAAGACCCTCAATAACTTAGTAAGACTGTCTCAAAATAAAAAATGAAAAAAGTGTTGGGTATATAGCTCAGTGGTTAAAGTTCCCCTGGGTTCAATCCCCAGTACAGTACTGTACCAAAACAAGCCAAACAAAAACAAAACCAACTTCAGTTTTCTACTAATGAAGCGTGAAATCAGACAGAGGATCTGGCCCTCTAATTGCTTCTCAAACAGAATTTCAAACAATTTTCCTGCTTTTGATTTTCCTTCACTTCCTCTAACAGAAACATCTGGTGCATCTTTGTCTGCATATAAATCTGGTTGCATCTTAACTTTCTTCACTTCTGGGTTAGGGTTAATCTTTCTTGGGTCTGCTAAAGCAATTACCAAGTATCCATCTGTTTTCCCATCTAATGTTACGTTATTCTGGGCTTTTCCTCTCTAATTCCTTTGTCCTTGTGAATTTATGCCTTAAAAAAAAATTCTGCTCTTTTTAGTGTGGTTTTGTAAGAAAAGGAAAGCGAATGTAAATGTAAGATCCATCACCTTTTCCCCAAAGTGGCTGTTGACTTTATATCATTTTTTAATTTTTGAAAATCAACTTTAGTGAGACACATTTTGTACACAATCTTTATTTAAAAGTTTACATCTACTGTTGAGTGAGTTTTGGTATGTATGCAGCGAACATTCTTGTTTCTCACTAGGGCCACTTATTCTCCCAACCCATCTCATTTCCACTCTGCTTGTTCTTTGAGGTCCTTGTGACCTCTTTTCTCCCAGTCTATCATGTCCTTCATGGTTTGGCTTTATGACCTATGCAGTAGTTGTGGTTCCAACTGGGTCCTGAAAATGATATGCTGAAGGGCCAACTCCAGGTATGTTGAATATGACCTTATTTAGAAATCAGGTCTTTTCCAGTGTCAGCAATTTAATGAAATCATGCTGCATTAGTCTGGGTTCTAATCCAATGACTGCCATCTTTATAAAAGAAGGGGAATCTGGGCATAGACACAGACACAGAGGAGATACACACAGAGGGAAGGTGATACAAAGACACAAAGGGAAGCCATGTGAAGCTGGAAGTGAGGATCATGCAACTGCAAAATAAGGAACCTCAAGGATTGTCTGGAACCACAGACACAACACTTCTGTCCATATGGCGCGGCTATACCACTCCTTGGTGTTTATCCTAAAGAATTAAAGTCATCATACTATAGTGATACATTTATACCCATGTGATGACAGCAACACAATTTAAAATAGTCAAACTAGGGAACCAATCTAGGTGTCCATCATTGGACAAATGGATAAAGAAAATATTGTGCGTGTGTGTGTGTGTGCATGCGTGTATATACATACATATGTATATGTGTATATATTTGAGTTTTTTCAATCATAAAGTAAAATGACATTATGTCATTTGCAGAAAAATAGAAAATGGGTGAAACTGGAGAACATTATGTGTTAAACAAAATAAGCCAAACTCAGAAGGTCAAGGAAGCTAGAGAGAGAAAAGGAGAAGAAAGATGGGGTGGGAGGAATCTCATGAAAATGAAAGGGGAAATTAATAGAGTAGAGGAAAGGGACCAAGGGAAGAGAGGGGAGAAAGGGGAAATCCTGGGGAATGATATTGGTGAAATTATATTGTTTTGTTGTGTGCATGTACAGATATGTAACAACAAATCCCACCATCGTGTACAACTATAATGCACTAATAAAAATATGGAAAAAATAAAATATTTCTGCTACCCTCAAAAGTCCCCTTATGGCCATTTACAGTCTGTTTGTTCACTCCTCCCATGGTAACCCAGCAAACAATGAAGTGTTTTCTGTCACTATAGTTTTGCCTTTTTAGAATTTCATGCCAAATTGCTTATAATATTCCTTTACCCTTTAACTGTGTTAGTGTCTCTGTCACTTTTTCATCTACAATATTGGGAACTTAAAACTTCTTTCTTTTATTCCCAAGTCTGAGTAAAGATTTATAATTTATATTAGGCTTTTCAGTAAACATCTTTTGATGTCATTGATTTTTCTGTGCTTTTTTCTGTATTCAGTTTTATTGTTTGCTATTATTTTTTCTCTGTCCACTTTTCTCATCTTTTCATAAACAGCTCATCCGAGACTTTTCTCTAGTATATGTATTAACTTTATATGTTTTCCTGTAAACATTAGTTTAGCAGCATATTACAAATTTTGATATGCTGTACTTTCATTTTTATTACATTAAAAATATTTTCCATTTTCCCTTGTGGTATCGTCTTTGACTCAAGGGTTATTTAAAAGTATGCTATTTGATTTCCAAGTTATGTGAAGTTTTTTATTTTTATTTTTTTTCATTTTTAGCTAAGTCTGTTGTAGTCAGAGAACATACTTTGTCTGATTTCAATTCTCTTAAATTTATTGAAGCTTATCTTGATACTTGCATTTGTTTATACTGTCACATGCATTTGCAAAGAATGTGTATTTTGTTGTTGTTGGATAGAATTTTCAATATATGACAACTATATCAACTATACCATTATTCAATTCCACCATAGCTGGATGTTTAGTTTGTTTGTTTTGCGGTGCTGGGGACGGAAGCTGCGACCATCCAGAAGCGAGGCAAGTGCTCCACTGAGCTACCCCTCCAGCCCTTAATTCTTCTGTTTCTTTGCTGGTTTTCTGTTTCTGCTACTTAAAGAGGAGTAGGGAAATCTCCAAATATTGTTATCAATTTGTCTATTTTCCCCTTCAATTATATGCTGCTTTGCTTCAGGTACTCTGTTACTAGGTTTATATTCACATTTATGATTATGTTTCCATGATGAACTGTCCCCTTTATTATAGTGAAAAGTCCTTCAACTTTGGTAACTTTTTTGGTTCTAAAAACTACTTTTTTGAAGTTATCTAGCACAATTATTTTCTTTTGATTAGCGTTTGCATGGTTTATATTTTTCCATCTTTTTCTTTCATCTCTCCAGTCTTTACATTTTTTTTGTTTTGTTATTTTTTTTTTTTTTTTTTTTCTGTCTTTACATTTAAGGTGGCATCTTGTTCACAGTATAGAATTGAGCCTTGACTTTTTATTTAATCAAAAAATCTCTCCTTTTAATTGGGATGGTTCTAATCCATGTGTTAAAATAAATCTATCATTAAATTAAACTTAAAGCTATGATGCTATTATTTATTTTCTATTTGCTTCATCTGGTCTTTTTTTCCTGTTTTCATCCTTCATTTTGATTAATTTGGATAACTAATCATGATTCCATTTTATCTCTATTAATGGCATATATAAGCTCTTTTTGTTTTATTATTATTTATTTAATATTCCTCTTTTTACATGTCAGAACCTGTTCTCCAATAATTCCTGTCACTTCACGTAGTTCATAAACTTGATAACACATTTCCATTTCACCCCCCCATTCTGTGCATCCAGGCCATGTCTTTTGCTCCTCTATATGCTACAAATCTCATGATGAATTGTCATCATGGTAGCTGAGCTCTGCTCATATTGATCATATTTTAAAGAGATTAGAAATGAGATAATGTCTTTATAGTTTTCCAGACATTTCAGTTTCCTTTGTGAAGATCTAAATTTCAGTTTGGTATCATTTTCCTGTAATATACACTGCAGTGTGACTCTTCTGGGGAAAGTTTCTCTCCATGAACTCTTGATTTTACCTCTTTGTCAAAGGCATTATTTTTCTGGGTAAGAACTCTAGTTTGACATGTGTTTTCTCTTTCTGTACTTCAGATACCTCTGTACTGTTGTCTGGTTAGCATGTATTCTGACAAGATGTCTGCTGTAATTCTTACCCTTTTTCCTCTTTGTAGATAATGTATCTTTTTCCTTTCTGGCTGCTTTAAAGATTTTTCTTTAATACTAGTTTTCAGCAATTTGATTATAATGTGCATTGATTTTTTTCTTTTGCTGTCTATTCTGCAGGCATTTGTTAAATTTCTGAAATCTGAGATTACACTTTTCTTCAAAATTGGAAAAATTTTTTTCTTCAATTTTTAAAAATCTCCCCCTTTTCTGGAATCCTAATATGTGTATGCTAATTACATGTCCTTCAGGTCTCTGATGCTCTGTTAATTTCTTTTTTAGTCATTTTCCCTTCTGTGTACTTATTTTGGATAATTTCTATTGCTCTGTCCTCCATTGGACTGCTTTTTACATCTTTCACTTCTAATGTGTTTTTAAGTCTACCTAGTCTGTTTTTCTTTTTAGATACTTATTTTTCATCTCCAAAATTACATTTAATTACATTTGGGTCTTTGGGCACATTTCTTCTCTCTTCATCATGTTGATGTTTTCCTCTAATATTTTGAATATGTGGAAAACATTATTTTCTTTTTTTCAGTGCTAGGGATTGAACCCAGGACCTTGTGCATGTGAGACAAATGCTCTACCACTGAGTTATACCTCCAGGTCTCATGGAAAACATTTATAACAGCATATTTGAAATCCTTATCTGCAGTTCCATCATTCCCATAATTTGGGATCTGTCCCATCTATCATCAATTCTTTTATTTTTAGGGCATTGCTTTGAATATTGTCTTGGGCACAGGCTTTTCTGTTTCACTAAGCAATATTTTTTTTAGAGTTTAAACTTTTAAAAATATCATGAAATGATTATGAAATTCTTTACATATTAAGGAAGATAGTACAAAACCAAAACAAGAACTCTTCACAGCATTTAAAGAAGAACTAATTCCAATTTTCTTTAAGTATCTTAAAAAATAGAAGAGGAAGCAATTCTTCCAAACATGTTCTGTGAGGCCAGCATTACCCTGCTACCCAAAGCAGATAAGGATGCAAAAACAAAACAACAATGAGAACAAAAAACCAGAGGCCAATATTCTTGATGAACATAGATGCAAAAATCCTCAACAAAACATTAATGAACCAAACCCAGTGGCATATTTAAAATATTCTTTACCACTATCACGAAGGATTCATCTCGGGATGCAAGGACAGTTCAACATACACAAATCAATAAATATGAAACATCACATTAACAGAATAAAGGAAAAAAATCATATGATCATTTGAACATATGAAGAAAAGGCATTTAATAAATTCAACATAATTTCATGATAAAAATTCTGAACAAATTAAGTATAGAAGGAATGTACCTCAAATTATAAAATGCATTTATAAAAAGCCAACAGCTAGCATACTGAAAGGAGAAAAGTTAAAAGTTTTCTCTCTAAGATCTGGAACAAGACAAGGATGCCCACTTTTACCTCTTTCATTCAACACAGTGGTAGAAATTCTAGCCAGAGCAATCAGACAAGAAAGAAGGCATCCACATTGGAAAAGAGGAAGGCAAATTGTCATTGTCTGCTAGATGTGATCTTATATACAGGAAATTCGAAAAACTGCACTACAAGACTATTAGGACTAATATATTAATTAAGCACACTTGCAAGATATAAAGTCAACATACAAAAATAAGAAGTATTTCAATATGCCAAGAACAAATTAATGAAATATAAATCAAGAAAGCAAGTCCATTTTTAATAGCTACACATAAACCAGGGGATTAAATTCAGCCACAGTGAAAGATGCCTAAATGGAAACTATGAAACATGGATGAAATAAATGAAGAGGACATAGAACTGAGAGACATAACCATACTAACCAAGTGACCTATGATTCCATGCAATCCCTCTCAAAGTACCAATGATATTCTTCACAGGACAAGAAAAAGCAATCCTAAAATTTATATGGATACACACACACACACAAACACACACACACACACAAATATCCAAAGACACTTTGAAGAAAAAGAGCAAAGCAGAAGGCACTGTACCACCTAACCTCAATTATACTACAAAGTTCTAGTAATCAAAACAACATGGTATTGGCATAAAAAGAGACACATAGGCCAAGGGAACATGATAGTGAGCTTAGAAGTTGACCCACACATGTGCAGCCAACTGAGTTTTGACAAGGTGCTAAGAACATGCATTGTAGACAGGAGAGTCCTCTTTTCTTAATTTTTAAAACTTTGTTCTTTTAGATCGATGTAACAGTAGAGTGTATTTTGACAAATTACACACACATGGGGTACAGTTTCCCATTCTTGAGGTTGTACATAATGTGGAGTTATACTGGTCATGCATTCATGTATGAACATAGGATTGTCTTTTCAACTGACGGTGAGGGGATATTGAATATCCACGTGCAGAAAAAAGAAACCACACCATTATTTCTCATCAGTTACAAAGATAAAATGACTTAAAGACAAAAACATAAGGCCTAAAACTACCAGAAGTAAATGGGGAATGTTTGAGGACATTGAAAGGGGCAAAGATTTTTTGGATAAAACCCAAAAGCACAGGAAATAAAAGCAAAAATAGACAAATAAGATTACATCAAACTAAAAAGCTTCTGCACAGCAGAGGAAATGATCAACAGAATGAGGAGCTAACCTACAGAATGGGGAAAATATACACAAACTAAAAATCTGACAAGCAGCTGAATCCAGAATATACAAAGAACTCAATAGCAAATAAATAAATACGCAGTAGACCTAAACTGGTATTTCCCAAGACATTCAAATGAACCTCTAGTACATGAAAAGTGTTCAACATCACTAATCATCAGGGCAATGCAAACCAAAACCATGATACCATTTCATCCCAATGGCTACTATTAAAAAAAGTTGAACTCAACAAGTGCTGGTGAGGATGAGGAGAGAAGGGACTCCTGGCACACTGTTGGTGAGAATGTAAATTAGTACAAACATTATGGAAAACAGTAAAGAGGCTCCTTGAAAAATTAAAAATAGAACTACCAAAGGGTCCAGTAACCTCACCCCTAGGTATACATCCAAAGGAAATGAGATCAGTATGTGCAAGAGACATCTACACTCCCATGTTTATTGTAGCACTATGCACAACAGCCAAGGTAAGGGAACTGTCTATCAACTGATGAAGGGATGGAGAAAACATGGTACATACATACAAGGTACTACTCTTCAGTCATGAAACAGAATGAAGTCTTGTCGTTGTGACAACATGGGTGGAACCAGAGACAGAGATCATGTTAAGCAAAATAAGTCAGTCACAGAAAGACGAGTACTTCATGATCTCATCCATATAAAATCTAAAGAAGTTACCTGTAAATTGAGAGTAGAATAGAGGTTACTTGAATCTGGGAAGAGCATGCAGGAAGGACAGGGGAGTAGGTTTAAGGTTGACCAGTGTGTAATAAGTTACAGTTATATAGGGGCAAGAAGTTCTGGCCTACTAATGTTCCACATTTTGTTGGGTATAGATAACAATAATGATATACATTTAAAAAAGCTAGGAGAAAGGATTCTAAAAGTTTTCATCATAAATATTTGATTAGATAGTTTTTGTTTGTTTGTTTGTTTGTTTGTTTGTTTTTGCGTTGCTGAGAATTGAACCCAGGGCCTTGCACTTAAGAGGCAAGTACTCTACCAACTGAGCAATATCCCCAGCCCTAGATAGATATTTTTAACCCGATTTAAACATGAGGATTGCACACTTGTATCAAAACATCACATGGTACCCTAATAGTATGCATAATTTTAATTTTTATGTATTAGTTAAAATAAATTTAAATTTTAAAAAGGAAAGAGTATTTGTCTTTCACATCCACTCATTCTGTCAAAAAGTATTTGTTTGAATGGGTCAAGAGGTATAAGTTTTGATAATCACCCATATTTTCTTTACAGGCATTTATGACTTTTGCTTAAATGTTTACATTTTTATCTTTTCGAAGTTTGTTTTGGAATGGAATAAGAGAGTGCTCTTCCTTTAAAAATTTTGTTCTGCCCGTTGCTTGGTTTCTGGTGGCTTAAAGTATAGAGATGGTAGAGATTTTAGTTGTCGTGTTGGTTTGTTTTCCCTATTTTCTATACCTTAAGAAATAACAAGTCTGTTGTTTTCTGGTCACATCTCAGCATCGGATGCTCTGGATGATGTCACCATCATGAGGAAGAGTACATTCTTATTCTTTGGGTCTCACAGCTACAATGTTATTCCCTGTCTTCTCAGGTTTCAGACTATCGTACAACTAAGGAATCTGTGTAGCAAATGTTCTCTCAACTCTGTGCTAAGGAAGTATGTTAGTTTTCTGTCACTGTGGGAAAATACCTGAGACAGACAACTTCAAAGGAGGAAAGACTTACTTCAGCTAGTGCTTTCAATCCACCATCAGTTGGTCCATTGCTTTTGGTCCCAAGGTTAGTCAGAAAGTCACTGCTGGGAGCTTGTGGTGGAAGAAGTTGCTTCCTCATAATGACTTGGAAGCAGAGGCAGGCAGGGTGAGGTTCCAATATCCTCTCAAAGGCATTGCCCCAAAGACCTAACTTCCTTCCATGAGGCCCCATATCCTAAAGGTTCCACTAGTCCCAACAGTGCCACAGGAGGGAGATGGAGCCTTAGCACAAGGGCCTTTGGAGGACAATTAAGAGCCCAACTATAACAAAGTCCATGTACTTGCCTGAGGTTCAGCTCTCTCTTTCCTAAGATCATGGATAATCAGCTTTGATGAACTACCTCAGCAGGAAAAAATGGATGTCCTATATCGCTAAATTTTAAAATGTCACGATCTTTTGTTTTTACACTTTTTTGTAGTTGTACATCTGCAGGGGCAGAATTGGGTAATGACTTTTTAAAACAATCATAAGTTTTGATCTGATCCCTGATCAGCCTGAATTATCCACCTTACTCAGAGGAGGGAGAGGGAGATAATGTAGACTATTTATGCCAAATATAGAAAGATAAAAAATTTGGTTATTGTTAGCTTTTGTCTATAAAAATAGAATTTTTATTACTCAACAAAGCAGCAATCTTCAAGCCAGATGTTAAGAGAGAAAACGACTTCTAAATTTCCCACGTTCCCACGAACATATTAAGGGCGAGGCCAGAGAGCCTTAAATATTAGGTTTACTATAAGCCATGGGAATAAAGAAGTCAGGAGATGATGTCCTGAAGGCCCTGCTACTCTGAGATGAGAGAAAGTTGACTCTTGAGACCCGGTGGAGTGCGGAAAGGAGAAGAGTGAATAGAGTTAAGGGAAGCCTCAGCTCCACACCTTGATGATGGCTTTTCCTGTGGAGAGCTGACATCCCAGATTTGGGGGTAAGGTGAATAGAAAGCCTAAGGGGAGTGTTCACCTTGCTTCCTGATTGGACTGAATTTCCCCTCCAACACGAAGGGACTACTTCCAAGTGAAAAGGAGCTGCACCGTGTGGCTAGGCTGGATTTGAGGCAGCACACAGAATCTTCCATCAACTCTCCTGAGGGAAGACAGCAATCCAGCAGTTTTCACGTGTGGGGGACTTTAGAAGGCACCTGAGTGGACAGTTGGTGGAATAGCACTGTGGGCCTCAGAGTTCAAGAGAGTCACTTTCAGTGGCTTTAACTTAGGGAGCCAGATATAATGAGCTTTAGACCATGGATGGATGGAGGATGTGGGTTTTCTCAGAAATATCTTCAGCTCTACCATGAACTGCGATAGTATAGTTAGCTATAAAGAATTCCTGAGCCTTGGTAGAGCTAAGAAAACAAGTCAGAAGCTTACCAGAAGCACATGAAAAGACCAAGTGAAAGTTTCCCAAGAACCATAACAGACCAGATGCTGACCACATAGTTCAACAAGGATCTAAGGAAAAACTTAAAGAGAATTGAGCTCAGAAGGGACATCTCATACTTCTGGAAGGACTCTCTCCAAACCCTGCTGGCAAGCATCTAGACCCTGTCTTGGGGAGAATTAGAGGCAGGAGAGCAAACAGGGAAAAATAAGCATATCTATTGCTCAACACCGAGTCACCCCCAAAGGCACTGAGGGGATTGAGATAATGTGATCTAGCACTTCAAACCCCTGCCTTCTTCCTTTGTTCCCTTGTTCCCCAATAGGAAAAGGACTTAGAGTAAGTTAGAAGACAACTGTATCATTTATATATGTGATCCTAAAACTTCCTAAAACTTCACATGCTTCCTAAAACTCTAAGGGGCTTCCATATAATGGGTGCCATGCACATAATAAGCAAAAGGGCTGAACCTTAACAGCAATTTGTTGTCTGGGATGAAACTGCCCGTGGAGATTTCATAATGCTTACAAAACTCCAACAATGAATAATGAGACAAAGAAGAGTTGTAGTGGACATTTGTCATCTTTGTCATCCAGCATGAAACCCTCATTTCTCTAGAAGAACACACTGCTCATACGCTCTGGAACCAATCTCTTCCTAATTGTCTCAGACCTTAACTCCACTTAACAATTAACACGTTTGGATTTTTATATATACCCCAATTACTGAGTTACCCTAAAGAGGTAAAAAGGATTGATATAATGTGGTTTCGCCTTTATGGAGTAGACACTGGCACAATCAGGGGATTCCTAGCCTGGAGTTAAAATGAAGATAAATGGGAAAGTTCACCACTTGGCAGACTTGCCTGGTACACTCTTAGAGTTTGCAAATTGGAAACCTAAAGATCAATTGGTTCTCCAGGTGCATTTTGTTGGTTCCATGTGTTTTGAAAAAATATTAATTCAGTAGCTGATATTTAAAATTTCAAATATCAAAATTTCTACCATTTATTTAAAAACTTATGCTGGATTTCCAGTTATGGAAACATGAAAAGATTGACAAACTCTTTTCACAAAATCCAAGTATAAATATGGAAAATACTCTTTATAATAATTTCCCCCCTTGTTATGGTTTAGATGTTGGGTGTCCCCCAAAAATGCATGTGTGAGACAATGCAAGAAAGTTTAGAGCTGAAACAAATGGGTTAGGGGAGTCTTAACTTAATCAGGACAGTAATCCACTTGACTGCATTAACTGGGTAGTAACTGTAGGCAGGTAGGGTGTGGCTGGAGGAAGAGGGTCCCTAGGGGCATATCTTTCCGGTATATATTTTGTCCCTGGAGAGTGGTGCTGTCTTTCTCTGCTTCCTGGTGGCAATGTCCTGAACCACTTTCCTCTACCACACTCTTCTGCCATGATGTTCTGCTGCACCTCAGGCACAGAGCAATAGAGTTGGCCATCAGTGGACTAAGACCTCTGAAACTGTGAGTCCTAAAAATTGTTCTTGTTAGGTCTTCTGGTGACATCAGTGAAAAAGATGACAAAACACCTCTAATATATAATGTACAGATTAGTGAGAAATTTATAGATGCAAATGTTTGCTTTTAAGAAATTCAAAGAAATCTACCAAACCAAACCAAATAAACCTATTAGAACTAGACAGCAAATTTATCAAAGTCACAGGATACAAAATAAATACACAAAACTAATTGTACTATGTACACTGATTGAAGTACAATTGAAGATGAAATTAAGAAAATAACTCCATTGTAAAATACTTAGAAATAAACTTGACAAAAGAAATTAAGACCCATACAGTAAGAACTATAATACATTGCTGAGAAAAACTAAAAGTAATATAAAGAAATAAATGGAGGATTATGCTATATTTATAGATTAAAAACTGAATATTATTGGCAATTCTTAATTTGATTTATAAACAAAATCCTATCAAAAGATGCAGCCTTTTTAAAAACAGTAATTGATAATGTGTTCTTATGCTTTGCTGGTGGGAATGTAGACTGATATAGCCATTTTGATAACTTGAAACAAGCTGGAAATAATTCAAATATTCAGCAACTGATGAGATAAACAAAATATGATACCTCCATATAATGGAATACTATTCAGCAATAAAAAGAAACTACTGATACGTGTATAAGCATGGATGGACTTCTAAACATTATGCTAAATGAAAGAATAAAAGATAGCTTATGGTATGATACCATTTATATGAAAAACTCAGGAAAGACAAAGCTTTTAAATAGAAAATGGAGCAATCTCTGCTTAGAGCTAGATTGGGAGTAGTTTTGACTGCAAATACATTTGATGACAGGTTACCAAATTGGATTGTGCTAATAGTTACTCAACTGCATAAATTACTAAAAAAGAAAATCATTGAATTGCATGCTAAACATGGGTAAATTTTATGATACATATTTGGTACTTCAATAAAATTGGTAAATTCAGATTATCTTGGCAACCCTAGATTTTGTTTGAAATAGAGGCATAAGGAAATGGGGAGGGGGCACAGTAGTCAAGATTACATTCAGTCCAAAAGTGAAGATTTGGGTAGCAGCTCTCTTTCAATGGTATTATAGTTTGCATCTGGAATGCCCCCTAAATTCTTAGACACCAGCTGGTGGCCTTATCAGGAGGTGGTGGAAATTTCAGAAGGCAGGCACTAGTTGCAGGAAGTAGGTTTCTGGCAGAGTGCCTTTGGAGGGGATATTGAACCCCTTGTCCACTCCTCTGCTTTCTGATGCCAAAACCTGAGCAGCTTTGCTGCATCACAGCACTCCCTTCCATGATGTTCTGCCTAAAAACAGAGGAACCAAGACCTAAAAACAAGGAACCAAGTGATCATAGACCAAAATCCAGAGATGATCAGAAATAAATGATGACCAAAAATAAACCTTTTCTCCTTTACGTTGACTTTATCAGGTATTTTGTCACAGTGCTGTAAAGCTAACCAACAGAGTTGCATTTTCAATTTCTCCACAGTTTTTGTTACTCCTATTATATTTTACAGGTCTGGGTCCAGTTCACTTATTTTGCTATTTGACTGATTCCCATAAGCAAGCATCCTCCATCCCAGAGAAGCAAGGATGCCTTTCTGCCTTTTGGTAGATGCATGCCCAATGACTAGCTCTCTCACTAGAAATTATATATAAAACATGCATACTTTACATAAAATTAAAGTCTTATTTTCTCTCATTGGGTAAAGATTGGGTGATTAAAATATGGAAAAAATAGATTGGATTTTTTACATAAAGTTGGGGAAATGTAAAACATTTTATTGGCATTTAGAGATAACAGCATAATTTTATAATATTATTTATAAGATCATTGCATAAGTGAGAAAGCTAAGAATCAGAGACTTATTGAAATCTGTTTGAAGTCACATAGTTATTCAATCTTCTTGCTAAAAAAAAGACATATATTGCGTTTACAAAAGAGAAAGAAAAATTAGGATGTCATACAAAATCTTAAAAATAAATCAATGCCATGGAAAAGTGTTATTTTTTTCCTCCTGGGCCTTAAAAAGATTAAAGAGCTATGTGGCTTTTTCTGTCTTAAGAGTTGGCTAGATGTCTTTGGTCTTATACCAGCAAAGTGCAGAAAGCTGCAGAAACTCTGGAGCAGCTGCTAAAATAATTATGGCATATTTCATTTTTGAAAGTTAAGAGTTTCTCAACTTTGAGAAGGCATACTTCAAACATAGATAAATTGGTCTTGTTTGGTATTTGGCTTTATCTACAGCTACAGTTTCAGGTACAAGGGAAGAAATGTTTTCATGTTTAGGTCAAGAAGTCTTATAAAATCTTAATTTATCATCTCTACTCTTGGACTAAATCAGAGTGCTCAGTCACCGATGCAGAATGATTTAGGATTAAAAATGAAAAAAATCATTGTTCATTTTGGCACTACCTAGAGGAGTCATGCTGTCGTTTTATGTTCCCTGACCTTGTTGTACTTTGGAATATGAAGTTGTCACTCCGACCATTTAGAATAAACAAGATTGAGGCAAGACTTCACCAAAGGCATTGCAATGTCTATAGCTAAGCAATATGAGTGGCCTACTGGGCTTGTCTTATTTCTCTGGCTTTAGAATTTTAACTGGGTTTTTATAATTACCCATAAAAGTTCCAAGTGGTGGAGGCAAGGCAGGAACATAAGGCAGAAGCCACATCCTGGTGGCCTGCCTTCTAGGTCCACCCTGCAGATGTGTTAGATTTTGTTTGGCCTTTAAAGTGTTTAAAGAAATGTTTTTTTTTTCTGAATTTTTTAGACAACATTTTGCAATCTGAAGAATTCACAAAAACATCTCAATTTCCTATTTCTTTTGAAAAATCTGATTGTTTATCCTGGGTGCACAATTCTTCTGAGTAAAAGCTGCATTCTTTATTACTAAAGGGCAACTGGTTCACCTTTTGCCAAACTGCAGGGGGCTGCCTCACTCATTTCTGGTTTCTGCTGGTCCCTAGATGTTTGAGATATTTGTGACGCTACAGATGCATTGACTTTTCCAACTGACTTAATCTTTAAAGTCGTTAGTTGCCTTGAGTTACAGACTATACACTTATTCCATTTGTTTTGTCAGGTTCAAAGCCACTTTGGAAAGTCTCTGTTGAGTTGCTTTTAGAAGTTCTGACACTCATTTGACCAATCTCAGTGAAGCAAATCCTTGAATCTGACTTCTGGAAACAATCAAAGGAAGATTTGAAGCCAAGTTTGTGGTAAGAAATATGTGTGACTATGAAATAGTGAAAACCTGCTTCTGTTGGGTGGTTTGTAAGCTGACTCAAAGGTAACAACAATTAAAAAAATGTTCAAAAATGCTTTGAGGGATGGCTTTTACATCTTCCCATGCCAATTACCTTTTCCATTAATTGTTCATAATATCCTATGTGTGGTTCTAGTATGCAAACATGACTTAGGTTTTGATTTTTTTTATATGTTAGTTCCACCCTCTCCTCTTCACCAGACTGAGCCCATTTGAGGGAAAAATATATTTTTATTCATTTTTATATGGTATGCATAGTTGGAAGTGGAAGATTGAAGAGTTCATTACTGAATGAATGAATGAATGAGGGGCATCCCAAGATGACTACTTTAAAGGGGACAAAATCCACTTTATACCTGTTAAACATTCATTCCCCTTTAAAAAAACATTTGTATATATTTCCATCAGCAAAATGAACAAAAATTTAATTGTTTGGGGGTTGTACGACTTCTCTTAGTCATTAAAGTCAGTTGAGAATCAGTTTTTCCTTGACAGGAGACTCTTTTCCCTGCACACTGTGTTTTTTGCTAACTGACGAGCAAGGAAATGTACAAGAAGTAGAATCAAAGGTGGAACAAAACACAACCTCTTGTTCATGGTCTAGTTAAGACTTAAAGCTTTTGGTATTTCAGACTGCGAATTAGAATACTTAATATCGCTAACCAAGTAACAGTGTCACTCTCAGGAGTGCACATCACTGACATTTCGAAACCTTCGGTACAGAAAGCCAAAAGGAACTAGTAAGTAAATACATTGAAACAGAAGCAGCGACAGAGTTCTAGAAACCACATAAAGCCGCGGAAAACTTAAACATCCCTTATACGTCTGTATATGTGTGTATGTGTAAACCCATTTAAGGTTGAATTTCCTCTCTTGGAGTAGCATAGCGTAAGTGGTAGGTAGCAAGGCTTTGAGGGAATTCTTGCTTTTCCCCACGTGGGAGAACAAGAAAGTCACCTTCCCCCGACCCCACCGGTTCATTTGCATTTCTCTCCAAAAACACACAGGTCAGTCCCAAGACTCACTCTCCTGCCTTTGGGAAGCTGGGAGCGCCTGGGCCATGCATCCTTCTCCTCCTCCTCCCTGCTCTATTTTGGGGCCTCATGATCTCATGCCCTCTGCAGACCACACTCTGCAATTCCAGTCCAGCCCGCGCTGCGGGGCAACGCAGGGCGATTCCTGCAAGTGTTCGCGGTGCCCGGGGCGCGGGGAGGGGACAGCTTGGGGGGAAGTCAAAGACACGCCCACGTAAAGGACTCAAAATAACCTACACGCAGAGTGCCCGAAATCAGACAGGAAGCCAAATAATCCGGGGCGTTGAGTCGCTTTCCCTGCACTTCGGGCCCTGGGCGGAGGGACAGCAGCCAAGGGTCTGACCGCGAGGGGCGGGGCTGGCGCGGAGTCTATTAAAGGCGCTGCCGGGCGGCGGGGCCCGAGCGCCCGGGGCCACGATGGAGCGCGACGGCTGCGCTGGGGGCGGGAGCCGCGGTGGCGGTGGCGGTGGCGGCGAAGGCGGGCGGGGCCCCCGGGAAGGCCCGGCGGGGAACGGCCGCGACCCGAGCCGCGGCCGCGCTGCCGATGCATCCGGAGACCCGCAGGCGGCTGCGTCCTTGCTGGCCCCTATGGACCTAGGGGAGGAGCCGCTGGAGAAGGCGGCGCGCGCCCGCACCGCCAAGGACCCCAACACCTATAAAGTGCTCTCGCTGGTAGGTCGGCGACCCGGTCCAGCGCCCTGGAGGGCAGGAGGGAGGGCGCGCAGAGCTCCTGCGCTCTGAGCGCGGTCAGCACCCGGGCCCCGGAGAGAGGCAGTGTCTGGGGAGCTTCTCTTTGCACGCTCATCTCTGCAGCTCTGCCAAGTCTCAGCAGAGCTGAGACTTCTTTTTGCTTCAGCGGGATGTTTCAGCATGAACCCAGAGTGTTAATCTTTAGCTAAACCGCTTTCTTCCCAAGAGAGCACAGGGTTTTTGAAAGTTGTCGGTCTTAGGAAAGTGTAGCAATGTTAAACCTGTTTTGGTGGCTTTGGTTCCGGATTGCAGTGCTGTACCTATGACTTGACTTAGGGTAACTGATTCCAGTTGAAATTTAACAGAGCTCTTTTGAGTTTTATCAGGAACTTTAGAAAACTCTTTTTCGTTCGGCTGTTTTGGTATTTCCTTGCAGCTGCTCAGAAATTCCATCAATATTAACATTAAGTGACTGATTCCTTGCCCACTCTAACCACAGGCTTATATGATTTGGGTTGCTAACTTGCTAACCTACCTATGGTTCCTTCACTGTTTTGTCACGATAGTTGCAGGATTCACAGTTAATTTTTTTGAAGTGTGTGTTTGTTTTTCATTCTAAACCTTAGGTGGGCAGAGCTAATCGAGGGTCAGAAGGCCAGGGTTTCGTGGCCATTATTAGTTCCTGGGGCCTTTCATAATTCTTTCCAACCATACTTTTTTTTTTCTATGTTAAAATGTGATGGTGGAATCTCTTGACATTGCATAGGATTATAGTGAGGATCAAATGGAGCAGTGTATATGGAAAAATAGGTTCAAAACCAAAAGAAGATATAATCGTTTTTATTTTATTAAATGGAAACCACAGACTTCCTACCCTAAATATATTGTCACTTATACATTATGATTGAACAATGCTTTGTTGTAAAAAGTCTTTTCTGGTGTTTGAAGTCTCCTTTTTGTAATCATTTCCATTGATATTTTAAGTATCATGGTGACATTATAGTACCTTGAGCCAAAATTCCTAGACTTAAGAGATGTTGTCATATCCTTAGTACTTAAAAATAAGCTTACATTTCAAAGAATGAGTGTCCCAAACCATGTGATGTTTGCATCTCAAGATATATTTTTGTATCCCATGTCACTGTTATATGAATGGAAGAAAACTTGTTTCATTTGAGGCTAGTGAGTTGTTTTTGTTTTTTGTTAACAAAAAACTTTAGCTCGTACAACATGATCATTTAAATTATTTAGTATTAGTACCTTCAGGTGTTTTTAACATACTATGAGGCATTCAATAATTATACATTGAATTTTAGGCAAGTCCAATGTAAAACCATTTCTACATGCCTGTAAGTCTTGACAAATTTTCCAATTGCTAAATCTTTAAATCTTCCCTACTCATTTACTTTGAGATCCACAATGGGTGGGTGTCCACTAAGATCCTCGTTTAGAACCAGATTTTCAGTCTTTAACACCTGTACTCAGCTAGTCAAACAGCATTCCATTTTTTTTTTTTTTTTTTTTGGTACTGGGGATTGAACCCAGGGGCACTCCACCACTGAGCCACATCCCCAGCCCTATTTTGTATTTTATTTAGAGACAGGGTCTCACTGAGTTGCTTAGGGCCTCACTAAGTTGCTGAGGCTGGCTTTGAACTCACGATCCTCCTGCCTCAACCTCCCAAGTGCTGGGATTACAGGCGTGTGCCACCGCACCCGGCTCCATATGTTTTTATTATGCACTTTTGCATATTTGATATGGAGGTGTCCTAGTATTTATTTCCTCAAATAGGACTGTTAGGAATATTTTTCTTATCCCACTAGGTGGGGCCTTTTTCAATAACATATTAGAATTTTTACCCCAGATCTTTTGCTGGAATACTGAGGGACATTAAAATATAAGTAATCACCAAACTCATTGCTTTATTGTTGAAACTCTTATTTAAGTTGAATGCAAAGCCTCTTCCTCATTCTTCTTTCCCTAACTTCTGTACCTTCTACTTCTAGATCTTTCCTCCAAAGAAATTTGACAGCTATTATCAAAGAGCTCTGTGACATATCTTCTAGAGAAAAACTACAGTTATAGGATTTCTCTTTTTCTTTCTTTCTTTTTTTTTCACATTAAGCATTAGTACACTTCATAAAACTGAAGAAATAGGTTGGACTGTTGCATCCTGGGTTTGGGATTAAGAGTGGTCATACACTCTACAGCCACACTGCTTTAATCCAGCAGGATAAGCATGAGAGTTGCTTTGCAAATAGGTAATTAATCAGTGGTAATGTGACTTTTGCACTTTTCTGAACTTTTCCTAGTAAACTGAAAGGATGAAGGTATGTAAGAATACATAAAGAAGGGACAATCTTATCCTATTCTTGCTTCTCCCAGGGTGGTGTTTGATCCTAGGGGAATCCAGCAAGCTGTATTCTAGAGGTTTTTGGCCATGGTCCTGGAAATGCTTCTGCATAGACACTGAGCCAGACTGAAGAAAGCAGCAAGAAGAAAAAATAAGTATTAGTCTCTATATGCTTCAGTAGATAATGTGTATTATTCAGCTTTCTGTCACTGTAATGAAATACAGAGACAATTAAGTTACACAGAGAAAAGGTTTATTCAGCTCACAGTTCTGGAGGTTCTAGTCTAAGATCAAGACAACAGTGCTGTGGGACTCTGGTGAAGGCACTGATGGTGATGGAGTGAAGCACATGATAGAGCAAACCCTTTCATTATGAGCTAGGAAGCAGAGAGAGAGAGAGAATGCAACCTGAGTCCCACAATCCCTGTTGAGGGCACACCCACAAGACCTGAGACCTTCCATAAGGCCCCACCTCCCAAGTGTTCTGCTACCTCCCAATAGCGCCAACCTGAGGACCAAGCTCATGGACCTTCTGGAGACTTGTAACATCCAAACTATAGCAATATGTTAAATACTAGATGTTTTTCCTTGGTTCCAAATCAAGTTTTGAATTGAAGTGTAGACTTGTATTCAGATTGGACTTGGGAGATTCATTTGAAATACTCTTGTTCTCTGGCATAATTTTAAAGGGACAGGTAACTTTAACTACATTGCAATGCATTTCCAGCCAGTTCTTCTGAAGCATTGTTTTTTTTATGTTGTGATCTTGTGCTCTACTTAGGCAGACATATGACCATGTGTGTGTCAAGGGCTTTGTGTATGGGTAGTGGTCACTGAAGACTACCTTCACCTTTCCATTGAAGAGTTTCTTTTAAGACATGGAGTTGGCCTTGCTTATCTGAGATTGGGGTGTGAAGGTTAATAATGCTCTCAGCTTCCTTCCTCTTTCCTAGTAATCTGTTATCACTAGGATACAGCATTAATAGTATTCATGACAACTTTCTGCTCCTAATTAGATTCAGAATTGACATTGCTCTTTGGTTAATGAAAACTTAATATCTATCCAACCATAGTTTAGGATTTAAAATAACCAGAGTACTTTAGAGGTTCCTGTCTGCTCTTTGACCCTTATGGTATTTATTTCATGTGTTCTAATAAAATGCAAGAAGGATTTCTAGGAATCCAGTTAGATTGTTGTGTTTACTTTGGGATCTAAGATAGTACCTGTGTCAGTCAGCTTCTTGCTGCTGTGACAAATACCTGGAAAGAAACAACTTAAAGGGGAAAAGATTTATTTAGGTTCAGTTTCAGAAGTTTCAGTCCATGGTTGACTGGCTCCATTGCTTTGGGCCTGAGGTGAGGCAGAACATCATGGTGGAAGGGCATGGTGGAGGAAAGCTATTCATCTTGTCACAGCTAGGTAAGAGAGAGAAGTGGGGGGAGGGGGTTGGGAAGAAGGAGAGACCAGATGAAGGGTCTGGGGACAAGCTATAGACCCCAAGAGCATGCCCCTAACACCTGCTTATTGCAACCATGTCCCACTCATCTACAGTTTTTACTTCTTCCAGTAGTCCATTCAAATTATTAATCAATCAAATAGATTAATTCGCTGATAAGAGATAAGATCTGAATCAGAGCCCTCATTATCTAATCATTTTCTGCAAGCCCCCCTCTGAATATTGCTTCATCGGGGACCAAGCCTTCAACATATGAGCTTTTGGGGGACATTTCAAATCCAAACCATACCAATACCTAATGTAGTTCAATGTCAGTGTGTGGTTGTTTGAATAATCACTGCATTTTTAATTAGAGTTATACTTCCACTTGTAAAAGTACAAATACACAACCATGGACTCAAAGGACCCACAAATTCAGAAATCCAAATATACATGATCTGGTTTTAATTTATGAGTGAGATCAAAGTGGGGATAACATTTTATTTGGACAGAGGGAGATGAAACTGGTACTGAATGAATTTAAGTTCCCAACTGAAACCAGCATGTCTAATGTTTTAGTCAGTTTTTTCAGTGCTATGACTAAAGATCTGACCAGAACAATTTTAGGGAAGAAAAGTTTATTTGAGGGCTAACAGTTTCAGAGATCTTAGGCCATAGACCAACTCCATTCCTTGGGGCATGAGGTGAGGCAGAACATCATGGTGGAAGAGTGTGGCAGTGGGAAGCAACTTACATGATGATCAGGAAGCAGAGAGAGAGTCCACTTGCCAGATACAGTATATATACTCGAAAGCCATGTCCCTAGTTCCCACCTCCTCCAGCCACACCTCACCACTTCAGTTACCACTCAGTTAATCCCTGTTAGGGGATTAATCACTGATTGGGTCAAGGCTCTCACAACTCAATCATTTCTCCTCTGAACCTTCTTGCATTGTCTTACACGTGAGATTTTGGGGGACACCTCACATCCAAACCATAACATCTAAAAAGATACCAGACAGGGCCTCTGATCATCTGGATTAAGAATCAGAAATCTAGCTGCTGGATATTTCTTCAGGTAGAAACAACCCAAGTGCAGCCACACTAAAATGTTCAAGTAAGGCCATTGTGCAGATAAAATAAATTTCCCTTACATATATGCTAAGGCCTCTTGTTTTGGTGACTTTGCTGCCACACCACATTCAGTCTTTATGACTCTTATGGGCCACCATTTTCTCCAGCATTGCTTTCTGTTATTTCTTTTCTTCTGCCTTGAGTCATGCTCTGTTATTTCTCTCACATCCGTTTGTGTTTCAGCTCTTTCCACTCCATACACTCCATATAGTCTCTTTCTATGGGATGCACAGCCCCCCTTTCTCATCAATTGACTCTGCTTTGCCATCTCCTGTCCCCAGCATATATACTAATCAGCCCTCTGAAGAAAATTCCTGATGGCCACGTGAGAGACATGCACTATGCATTCTGTATAAAGGCTATTTACCTTTCTAGGTTTCAGAAATTTTTATCAGCTTCTTATTTTCCTCCATTTAATTCTTTCTTCTCAGTTTTCAGTAGCTAAGGTAAATGAAAATAGTTTCGTATTCAATTTTGTTTTGCAATACCATTGTAATTTTTAATATTAGTGAATGTATTTCATCTGTTTTGGGAATCTATTATGTATTATGAGCTTTTTGGACAAGGCAGAGAACTTAATCATGATTCACAATATTTTGGGGCAGGGTTGGGGAGAGGTATTTCAAATTCCAGATAATTTAGAAACAAGTGAATTTTTGGAACTTAACGTACAATTAGTGTTATGGTTTGGATGTGAAGTGTCCCCCAAAAGCTCACATGTGAGACAATGCATGAAGGTTCAGAGAAGAAATGATTGGGTTATGAGACCCTTAACCCAATCAGTGAATTAATCACTCAATTAATTGAGTAAGAATGAAGGAGGAGGTGGGGCTTTGGGGGTGTGACTTTGGTATATATATTTGTATGTGGTTAGTGGCGTCTCTCTGTTTCCTAATCACCATATGAGCTTCTTCCCTCTGCCACTCTCTTCCTCCATGATGTTCAGCCTCACTTCAAGCGCCAAGAAATGGAGCCAGCTGCCTATGGCCTGAGACCTCTGAAACCATGAGCCCCCAAATAAATTTTTCCTCCCTTAAAGTTGTTTCTTTTGTGTCCTGTAGTCACAGTGGTGAATTGGCAATACGCCTTTGGTTAAAATAAACTTGCCTCTATCAACCATGAAATATACCCCAAACAACAACAAAAAATGCACAAGAAACCTTGTTAGTAAATGAACTCATAGCACAACATAGATTACTCTTCTCAATATAAATTGTATACAACAAGAACAGATATGCAGAATGCTGGCTTAACATGAAAATCCTTTGGCATCAAATGAAAACTGAGTTCTATCTTCACCAAAGAAAAAGAAGTGCAGTAATACATTTAAGAAGGCTTTTCAGAAGAGTAACCAGGATTTCAGCTAAATATTAACTGGAACGCTCTATTTCATGGATATTTTAGTTACCTGAGGCTTCATTACAACAATTAAGATAATGTCTGTAGTATATGCCAGTATTTTCTCCTTTACTTTTAGTTTTTAGAAGAAGAGTTGTTGGAGATAGAAGTGATTAAAAAGTTTAGATGATGATAACTTGTTATATAGCACTTTGCAATTTTAAAAGGCATTTTCCTATATATTTTTTAATGGATCCACACACAGCAACAACTCTGAAATAGGAAACTAACATTGAGTTCTACTTTGCAGATCAGGAAACAGGCTTAGAGACGTTCACACAGGTTTCTCCAACAGTGTGCCTAGAAACCACCTGAGGAATGCCTTAAAGACATAAATTCTGGGATTCTAATCCAAGAGATAAGGATTTGGAGGATATGGAATGGATTCAAGGAGTCTGCACATTTTTCTCAGGTGTAGGTGATTTATTTACTTCATTTTTAGAAACAATGTCAGATACCTAGGCAAAAGCCACACCATTAAGCAATAGACCATGATAACTGAAAGGACTTTTAAATGACAGATTTTTATTATGGGCTAATGGCTAATGCCATTCATTCATTTGCCTTCTTCATGATGATTAAGTGTTACATCTTGATTCACCATGTTTGCTCTGTCGTTTCGTGTTATCTCCCCTTTCCCATTTCAATATAAGCAATATATGACTAGAATCTTAGAGATTACTAATGAGACGCCACAGATTGTTATTAATGAGAAATATTTCTTTTGGTAATTCAGCAACTAAGTTTCCCTGAAAAAATCCAGTTGCAAAATTAGCATGCTTTTCATTAGCATAAATTCAGGCAATAATAATGTTTTCATGATCTTCCAATATATGTGAACTTTCGGTAAATTGCTTTCTTAATTTGAATTTCCTTCTTGATACATTTTTAAATATACTAAAATAGGAAAATAGAGAGTCACAAAGAAAGCTGTTTTTGCAAGAGTGAATTTTCACAATCATATCTCATTGATAATTTTCTCATCATATCTTAAAACATCGCATAGATCTGTTTGGCAAACATTCCATTCAGATGAGATTGGGGATCTCTAAAGATCATTCTATCTTGGTTTTTAGGAGAATATTCTTGAGAAAACTAACTTGTTCCTAAAGCTGGGTTCTTTCCCTTTTAAAGCTTCTTGGCACTAGCATGCATGTGGGGTTTTTAATGGGCCATCTGGGGCCTGCGATCTCTTAAGGAGACAGAAAAAACTTTTTTTTTTTTTTTTTTGTGGTGCTGGGGATTGAACCCAGGGCTTTGTGCTTGCAAGGCAAGCACTCTACCAACTGAGCTACATCCCCAGCCCCGAGAGAAAACTTTTATACAGCAAAATAAATACAACTGTTCTGAGATTTTTTTTTTCCAAATGGAGTTTCACTGGAGTATCTTTAGGTGCTTTTAGATAAACATGTTGATAATCAAAAGGCAGCATAATTAGAACAAAGTTTAAGCCAGAATATGTAGGCAGCAGTTCTCAAATATTTAGGCAGCTGTAACATCAGTGGATCCCTGGGCATCCCCTAACAGCCTTTCAAGGGGATCTGGAAATCAAAATTATTTTAATAGTAGTGAGAGGTTATTTGCCCTTTCACTGTGTCCACAGTTACATTTACAGTATTAAAGCTGCACTGGGTAAACCTGCTGGTGCCTGAGAAGATCAATTAGTCATGATCGTACAATTAAAAAAAAAAGTTTTATTTTAAAGAATGTCCTAGGTGAAGTAGTAAAGATGCCCTTTATGAAGCAGATTTTATTAAATCTCAAGCAAATTGCTCATCTTAATTTTGTGTGTGACAACATTGGAAGTACTCATGTGGTGTTATCTGCCAAACATATTGTCATTTTCTGGAGGACAAATCATGGTGTCATGAGGTTAAAAGCTGATCTGGATGCTTCTCCCCATGGAACACTCCTGTTATTTGAAAGCATTACTGACAAACTATTGTTACTGCAAGTTGGGTATTTGGCACACATTTCCTTACAAATGAATGTCGTTATGCTTGTCAATTCAAGAACAGATATCTATTGCCTGCAATAAAATCTGAGCTTTTGGGCAAAATTAAAATTTTGAAGAACTTTCATAAGTGATTGTGAGCTTGAAAGCTTCCCAGTCCTTAAAGATCTTTTGAGGTTATGGATGAAGATAGCTAGGGATGTTATTTGTTTTCATATTGTTCAGTGACTATGTCAACATTTCAGAAAATGATGGAACTTAGTGAACCAATATTTTTCAAAGAACCAGTGGATGATGTTACAAAATTATGCATTGATATGTTTCATTGAAAGTGCAATGTAGACTGATGAATTTTCATGTAACAATATGAAAAGTTGTCAATACCATTCTAAGTTTCATGCTATGGTTTGGAGAAATTGCTGCTTTATAGAATTTTGGTGTGGTTTTAAAGAAGAGTGTCCCCAGTCATCTGAAAAACCTTCTTAGGGTTGTTAGCCATCTTTAGGAGCATAATGGGATCCTGAGACCAAAAGGTTTGAGAATATGTCTGTTTCGAGGGAAAGTACATATTTAATAATATTTTAAGAACTGGGAAGAAGGAAATGGGAGATTAAGGCATATAAAAATGATCAACCAGCTATAACATTTGTATCTTTATATAAATTCCTTTATAGATTTCAAAATCCTCCTGTATCTGCTGTCTAATTGGGTCAAATTATCCTCTTGTTAGAAATGAAAAAAATCATGACTCAGATTCATGACTCAGATCACATTATTAAGAAATCTGTTCATCTTATCTCTGTAGTTTATTGGTGAGTAACTTTGGAGTCAGAATCATGCTTAAATCCTGATACTCTTATTAGCTGTTTGCAGACAAATATTTCCTATCAACTTCCACAACAATAAAACAAATAAAACCACATCAGAGTGTTGTTAGGAGAATTGAATTATGTGTGCAAAGTGGCACATACTATGCCCCACATGGTTTTCTTGTTATTGATAAGCTTCAGAGTGACCTTTCATTTTTAGATTTTCTTTACTCAGAAGGCACTTGACAACTTTGGTACCCGATGTGTGCACATCAGCATTATCCTTCTGCAACTTGTAAGAAATGAAGAATTTGGGGCACCATCCCAGACCTCCTGAACCAGAATCTGCATTTCCCAGTGATTTGTCTTTACATTAAAGTTTGGGGTGTCACAGCACTCTATAGTTAGGAGGCCCAGTCACTGGAATTTCTATAGACATGAGTTATAGTCAAGGCTTGCCTATGCCATTGACTTCATACAAGATGAAAGACAGAAAAATTAAATTCCTCCCTCCATGACCTCAACCATGATGACACTGGGTGGAACTGGTGCCACTACTGGTTGCCTTTGACCCTCTCCTTTCTCAGACCCTAGTGGTGCATTGATCCAAGTAGCCCCATTGCTCCTGTGCATACAGAACACTGCACACCCGCACTTACTTCCCTTCACATGTGCAGTTTCCATCTTTCAGGAGCCTGCCCATGCTCTCATTTGTTGCTTGTTCTTTAATTGCCTTTTCCTTACTCTGCACTGGCTTGTCCTGTAATTGCTCTTTATTGCTCTCAGCTGGGCCAATTTTCTGTCTTTGCTGTCATCTGATAGCAGATGTTTTTTCCAGCTCAGCCATCCATCTACCAGGATGTCATGTAGATTTCTCTTTACAACATACCATCAATAGAACTCTTCAAAGTTTCCACTGCAGTACCTTCTTGACAATCCACAAATCCAAAACAAAGGAATCTTGTACTGGAGCTTTTCAGGTGATGTTGAATCAGGCTAAATGTCCTTGGCACAAAGTTTATTCCATAATACTTATTCATCCAGTACACTGGCTTCCTATAAAGCACCACCCAGCATCATCTAGATCAGTCTCTGGATATTGGAAAACAGGTGAATGGAATTTATTCAGGTGGGAAGGGTGTGGGCCAGGAGCATTAAGAACAGATCGTGTTGGTCCTATTTTTGTATTACCCAGGGAAATAAATACAAAACAACTCTACTTATATTAAATACCATATCCTATCAGCTTAAAGGAAGTTAAGGTGAAGAATGTCAACTCTTGGAAACCTCTTTGCTATCTCTTGGAAACTTTGAAAGGAAAAGGGAATGTTGATTTTTCAGGAATGATTCAAGCAAAGGCCTTGGGAGACAGGATCTCAAAGAGTGTAAACTTGGAGTAAAAAGAATTATTTGCTGTGTGACCTTTGAACAGTCACTTTACTTTGCTGACTTTCAGTTTCCTTAATCATAATACAAAGGTTTTGGATTAGGTGGGCTTCTTCTAGATCTTAAATCTTTACAGTATTTTCTCCTTCTATAAAGATGTTACCTATTACAGAAAATTCAGAAAATGCAAAAAAAGTATAAAGTAGAAAATAAGCCTTGCTTTCATTTTATTTGCAAGCTGTTAATATTTTGTTCCTTCCCCAAGGATTCTGTATGTACATATCGCTTTTTTTTTAACAAAACTAAGATCATTCTGTGCATACTGTTCTGTTTCCTTTTCTTCATTTATATTCCATATAAGATTTTTATCAGCTAGACAGTCTGGTTTTTTTGTTTGTTTGTTTTTGTGGCACTGGGGATTGAACCAGGGTCTTATGTGGGTGCTGTACCACTGAGATACATCTGCTGCCCTTTCTAAAATCTTATTTTGATGCAGGATCTTACTAAGTTGCACAGGCTGGCCTCAAACTTAACTATTCTCCTTCCTCAGCTTCCCGGGTGGCTGGGATTGCAGGCATGTTACCCCTGCACCCAGATGTTAGTCATTGTTTTAATGTGTGTTTCATAAGTAAGATTTTGGGAGTTCTATTTTACTTACCTTAGCTCAATGGTAATCTTTGTCCCTCCTTGTACTTTAGAATCAATGAATCCCCAATAATTTTTAATTTTTTCATACTTTTTTTTCTGGTTTAATCATTCTTTAGCTCTATCTCCATTTTCCATGTCTCCTTCTTGTTGTTATATTATTAACTATCCTAAAATAGTGACTGCTCTGCAGTATATTCCTGCTCAGAATTTTCCAGAGACTTCCCCATCACATTCCATAAAATTTGTGCTCCTCAGTCCAGCATCTGTTTTTTTTTTTTTTTTTTTTTTTGTAGTATGGATTGAGTCCGGGGTGCTTAATCACTGAGTCACATCCCCAGCCTTTTAAAAAATATTTTATTTAGAGACAGGGTTTCACTGAGTTGCTTAGGGTCTCACTAAACTGAGGCTGGCTTTGAACTATAGATCCTCCTGCCTCAGCCTCCTGAGCCACTAAGATTACAGGCATGTGCCTGGGTACCCCAGCCTCCCTTTTCACATTATTTCTCATTACTTAAGTAACAGTGGCCCTTATTTCTCAAGGGCTTAGCATCAACAGGTTTATCCATTTGCAACAGCACTTTTGGATGTCTGGCACACACTTGTGCAACCATTTATTCAATATTTGTCAGTCATTTAGAGTAGACCCTTGTCTCTAATAAGTGCTGTGTAAGTGTTTGTTCAGAACATACACGCCTTTGTGGAGTTTACCATTTGTCAGGTCCTGTGCTAGGCACTTTAGCTCCTCTAATTGGCACAGTTCTGTGAGTGAGGGGGAACAAACCTGTTGGCTGATGAGGGAGGGTCTGGTCTAGCACCTGCGCCTCAGTGGGACTCAGTGTCCTATGCGTTGTGTGAGGCATGTATGTTTTATACCCATAGCTTAGATTTAGGAATTTGAAGGGCTTAGATATTTTTTGGTCTTAAGGTTCCTTATCAATTTAGAGTCAAAAACAAGCTCAAGATATATGTCTTTCTCACATCTTCCAGTTCTGCAGATACATACCTTCCATTACAGTGAGCTCAGAGTAGCACTGTTCTTCAAACACACCTTGGACAAGTTATTTCTGTTCTTTACCCCAGGCATGATTTTTTTCACTTCCCTTTTCTCACCCAACACCAGGCACCCCCAAGTTCTAATTCAGTGTGTTCTTTTGCATGAAACATTCTTTAGCTGCTCTTCTGTCCATCTCCCTTGTCCCTGAACCACTCAGTTGCTGCATTATCATGTAGAAGTCATAGCCCTTAGGGATTAAGAGGCAGACTATGGAACCAGATTTCTGGGGTACATAAATGGTATCTCCGTCAGTAAATACTGTGTGTCCACGGGCAGGTTCTTTAGCTTTCCTGTGTCTTAGTTTTCTACCCTATATAAAGGAGATAATACCTCCATGCCAAAAAGACAGTAGATGCTAGATTACAGTTTGTAATTTATTCAGCACATTTAGAGCTCCTATTGTGTAAGTGGTCCTGTGCAAGTGGCTGGGCCACATGGTCAATCATAGTCCACCTCCAGGGGACCAGATACTTATCAAGTAACATCTCAGGTTGCAACTCTCAGTGCCAGCTAAGAGCCATATACAGAACTATGAGACAAAATAGTGAGGGAAACTGGCCCATCCTGGGGATCTGAGGAGGGGTCCTCTAGGAAGTGCCTGGCTTGCTGAAAAGGATTGGGAGGGGTGATAGTGACAGGGGCAAAGGTCCTGGGAGAGGAGGAAACATGATTTATCCCAGAACCAGGGGAAGGCCACCATGGTCAGCATGCAGAGGTAGTGGTGTATAATGGGACACTAGGCTGGAACTGTCCCTAGGGGCCAGCTTCAGGCAGGGCCTTGCAGACCATCTGAGGGATATGGTTTTTGTTTTAAGAGCAATTGGAATCACTGAAGTCTTTTTCTGTTTGCCTGTTTGGGTTGGTTTCTCAGCAACAAGGCAAGATGCAATTTACATTTTAGAAAGGTCATTTTAGCCTTAATGGTAGGAACAAATTAAAGGGAGTGTGGAGGGTGGATGTAGAAAGAGCACACTTTTTTTTTTTTTTTAACTCAGCTACTTTGTAACTATCTTTCCTGCCACTAGGCACATGTAGCTATTTATATTAAAATTCAAATAAAGTAATATTAAATAAAATTTCAAAATTCATTTCCTCAGTCATAGGAGCCACACTCCAAGTGCTCAGCAGTGACATGTGGCTAGTCTTTGCCATATGGGTGACCATGGATATGTGGGACATTTTTATCATCTTAAAAACTTCTGTTGGATATCAGGTAAAGAATGAGGTATCGTGGTTTTTGTATTTAAACTTTTATAGTGATTTAGCTCATAGTGGTGAAAAAGTATACAGAACTTGTTCAAGAAATATTTACTGAAAGAACAAAATTAAAGGATTAAGTGTGAATGTCCTTAAAATTGTAATTTTAAGATCCTTTATCCAAATGAATGAGTATAATTAAATTGACTTAACTCTAAATGTACACATTAAAAAGTGCTGTATTTCTAAAATTGTGTTCCCTCTCAAATTATAAACCCAAGTATCCATTACCAATTTTTAAATTGTGTCTTTAAGTTGCCACCATAATTGCAATTGAGTAACCACTGGGCCTTTACAGAAAGTGAGCCATGGTTTCTATCTCCCTGTTAAGCTATTTCCTGTCCTCAGGAAGAAGTACTAAAATCCTCTGTATAGTTGCTTTTTTTTCTCTTCTTAATTTCTCCTGATAATGTTTTTGAAGGATAGACATAAGGTACTCTAGTTTGAAACTTTTTTCAGAAAAAAATCCATAAAAACCATACACTTAAATGCACACGATGTTTTTTGCATCTTTTTTCATCTCTGACTTTACCTGTGTAGGTATGACACCTGCCTTTTAGCTGAGACCCAGAAAGCTTTTCCTCTTAGTCCATCTATCTTATCCTCTGCCTGAGGATAGGAAGGACTGTTCTGTACTATGAAAAAACAAACTTGTTTTCCTCCTTTTCATATTTTATGCACTTAAAAAGTTCTTTTCTAACTTTCATGCTTTAGTTCTTTTCATTTAGTGCTTTTTTAATTAAATGAGTCATATCTTTCTTGATGGTTGCTTCAAAAGTGACAAAGTATTTTTAGGATTTAGGGGGGGCAATATTTTTTATTGTTTGAAGTTCAGCGGCAGCAAGATCTAATTGAAATACCATTTGCATCTAGAAGATTTGAGAACCATATAAAACAGGTGAATTCCTAAAATGGAGGGTTCTTTGCTCACATTAAGTTTAGCTTCAACTGTCCCCTGGGCTGTATTTATTGATCTGTCTTGGTCAAATTATTTTTAGCTGTGTTCATCAGGTCTCATCACAGAAACGAAGGCCATATCTGATCCTTTAATCAAGAGAATTTAAAATTGGAAGCAAATGACAACACAGCTAGAAAAGCTGCAAACTAAACGGGATGGTGGAGCACCGAGACAACTAGAGAAGCGTAACGGAGGGGAACAAAGGAGGCAAAGAGAAAAGGCAGTGAAACCAGGGCTTGGGAGCTAGGGCTGTGATGGAGAACTGGGACCCTGAGAGGTGTCACCACCACAGGGGTCGCACCTGAGAAAGGGAGGAGAGAATGACCTTGATTCTCACTTCTTCCCGCCCTCCAGTCTTCTGTCCTTGTTTCCGATTGGATTATTCTGGCCTGAGGACTGGAGTCATCAGGTCTGGGAAATGAAGTCAGCCAAGGTCATTTCTCTAAGCTAGCAGGTCAGGATAAAGCCAGTGTCACCATTTGGGTTTCCTGGGAAACAGACTTGGAGACAGACTCAGAGATGGAGACTAGTGTACCTGGCGATTTTCTAGAGTATCTCTTGAGATCAACACCTGTGGGAGGGAAGGCAAGGAAACAGGATCCTGCAGAAGGTGAAGGGGAGTTGCCATGCTCTGTGGAAGCTCCAGGGTACCATGATCAGTGGAGGCCTTGCCCACCCTGGGGCCCATTGTTTTTTTTTGTACCAGGGATTGAACCCAGAGGCCCAGGGGTGCTTAATCACTGAGCCACATCCCCAGCCCTTTTTTATATTTTTTATTTTGAGATAGGGTCTCACTAAAGTTGCTTAGGGCATTTCTAAGTTGCAGAGGCTGGCTTTAAACTTGCCATCCTCCTGCCTCAGCCTCCTGAGCCTCCAGGATTACAGGTGTGCGCCACTGTCCCTGGCCCCATGACCCATTCTTAAGTGAACCTGACTTTTTATAGTTGTCTAAGAGGAAGAAGCTGCCCCAGGAAGAAGGTGTGATTTTGGGCAAATGGCGCTTTTCAGCTGAGGCAATTGCACTGGGATGTACTCCCCAAAACTCCCCAAGCAGCATCCTTGAAGGGTTGTCCAGGCAGCTAGCCAGAGTAGTCAGCATATTCAGGGAATAGATGTGAAAGCAATGTCTATGTGTTGTTGGGTTTAAAAAAAAAAATTCACACATTGCTGCAATGTATGAAGTGGACATTCGGCTTGCTTTTCTCACTTAGCAATAGCATGTATTGCTTGCATAGTCCTCATCCCAACCTATAGATCTACTTAAAAAAATTTTTAAAAAGATTTATTAGTAAATTAAGCAAATGCTTATAAAGTAGCATTATATGCAAAATGATGAAACACAATTGTGTATAGAGTTGTTTCTTAATTATGTACATGTATGGGCTTTAAACTTTTTTTAAACAAAATGGAAAATTTCTGAAAGAGTAATATGGATTTATGCCTAGTTCTTTTTCTTCCAATAAACACTCTATTTTGAGCAATTACAAATTAACAGAAAAGTTGTGAAGCTAGTCCAGAGTTCCTGTCCACATCATACCTGGTTTCCCTCTCCTAACATCTCAAAAATTAGATAGTACATTTACTACAACTCATGAACCAATTTTTTTATTGGTTCTTTTTAATAATACATGACAGTATAATTAAACACACACACTTCAGACAGAGCAGTGATCTCCAAAATTTATAAAGAACTTACAAAACTTTACACCAAAAATTCAAAGAACCCAATCAGTAAATGGGCTAAGAAACCGGGCAGACACTTCACAGAAAATGATATACAGGTGATCAACAAATATATGAAAAAGTGCTCATCATCTGTAGTTATTAGAGAAATGCAAATTAAAACCACCCTAAGATTTCATCTAACTCCAATTAGAATGGCTATTATCAGGAGTACAAGCAATAATAAGTGTTGGCATGGATGTGGGGAAAAAGGCACACTTGTACATTGCTGGTGGAGTTGCAAATTGGTGCATCCACTCTGGAAAGCAGTATGGAGGTTCCTCAAAAAGCTTGGAATGGAACAACCCACTTCTCGGTTTATACCCAAAGGTCTTAAAATCAGCAAAGTATACGGATGCAGTCACATCTATGTTCATAGCTGCTCAATTCACAATAGCTAGATTGTGGAACCAACCTAGATGCCCTTCAATTGATGAATGGATAAAGAAACTGTAGTATATATACACAATGGAATATTACTCAGCCATAAAGAAGAACAGAACTATGGCATTTGCTGGTAAATGGGTGGATTTGGAGAATACCATGCTAAGTGAAATAAGCCAAACCAAAAAACCACAGGCTGAATGTTTTCTCTGATCAGTGGCTGCTGATACATATCGGGGGGAGGGGGTGGTCATGGGGGGGATAAGAAAAGAATGGAGGAAGTATAGATGGTGTAGAGGAAAATGGGACAGGAGGGGGTGGGGGAAGGAAAGATAGTAGACTGAGACAGACAGTATTACCCTATGTATATGTGAGATTATATGAATCGTGTGAATCTACATTGTGAAAGAAAAGATATATTCCCTGTTGTATAATTATATCAAAATGGGTTCTACTGTCATGTATAATTTAAAAGAATGAACCAATATTGATGTATTCTTATTAATAAAGTCCACACTTTATTTGGATGACCTTGGCTTTTCCCCCTAATGTTCTTTTTTGTTTGTTCTTCCAGTATCCCATCCAGGAATACCATTTTACATTTAGTTGTGTAAAATTTCTCAGACTTGCCTTGCTTTTGATGACTGACAGTTTTGAAAGAATGTGTTACGTATTTTGTGGAATGTCCCTCAACTGGGATTTGCCTGATATTTTTGCTTGATATTTTTCTCATGATTAGACTTGGGTGCTGTAATTTGGGGAGGTCGACCACAGAGGTGAGGTGCCATTCTCAACACATTTTATGAGGAGTCTGTGTTATTCATGTGACTTATCCTTGATGATGCTTACCTTAATTTCCTTCCTGAAGTAGTCTTTTTCAAATGTTTCCACTGTAAAGTTACTTTATTTGTCCCTTTCTCTACTGTACCTTTGGAAGGCAGTCACTATGCCCACCCCATACCCAAGGGATATAGACTTATATTCTACCTCTGTGTTGGTGGAATGTCTACATAAAATTATTTGTAATTCTTCTGCATAGGAGAATTGCCTATTCTTTCCCATGCACTTAAAAAATAAATATAAACTCATTGTTATTTACTTTATACTTTGGCTTTTATCCCAGTACTTTGTTATTTATTGTTTTGTTCAGATTGTCCTAAGCCATTGGGAGTTGGCTTCTCTGTCCCTTTGCCATACCCCATCATTTTGTGTGTGTGTGTGTGTGTGTGTGTGTGTGTGGGTGTGTTTCTGCATATTTCGTAGTTCCTTACTTTCTGGCACGCCAAGATGTTTCAGACTTTTCAGCTCATCTTGTCCTGTTGCTTTTTCCTGCAGGTTTGCTCGATACTATAAAACTAGTGTTATAGTCCATTTCTCCACCTGCAAATCAAGAGTGGACTTTCCTAAACCTCTCTGCTTGTACTCTGCATTTACCAAAGAGAAGAGAAGAGGAGTACATGCCACAGCGCCTACATCCCATAGTGCTCCACATGTGCACTAGTGGTCAGGGGTTTCCTTCCTCCAGAAAAGTGATGACAACCCAGGCCATTACCTTTCAATGAAGCTGGCCAGTTGCACATTTTTAGCAAAGCCAACTCTTAAATTTCTTTATTAATAATTCTACCGTGCCAATGGCTTAAGCATAAAATCTGGGAGAAGGAGACAGGCAGTGGGCCTCCTGTGGATCGGAAGCCATTTTGTTTTGTACTACAAATTTGATAAATTTATCTCTGTTCAGCATCTGGTCCTCAGTTTGATGGAATTAACACTCTGTCATGGTTTTTGGTGGATTAATATTTGGAAGGTGTGGCAGGGCAGATGCAGTTCATGGTGTTCATGCAGTTCATGCAGCTGCAGTTAGCTGGCGATTGAAATCAGAATGGCAGGGGCCAGAGCAGCCAGCAGGGGCTGGCTAGACATCTCATTCTGTCTCTTCATGTAGTCTCAGGGCCTCCCCTGTGGTCCCTGTGCCTGGGACAGCTTGGCCTTCCTCACTGCATGGTGGAGAATAATTCCTTTATTGTTTACATGGGGGCTAAAGGGTAACGGAATTTAGAGCAAGTATTCCAGGAATAGATCTACATAATTTTAAAATAATTGGGTGGTATTTTATATTGTATGGATTTATGATGATGTATTCATGTGCTGGATAGAGAGTGTCTGTTTTCCCTCTGCCCTCATACCACATCAGTCAACACAGTAGACATCTGTGACACCAGAAGGTATGAGCATTTCTCCCCACCAGCCAGCTGTGGTCACCAGCTGGGTCCTCTAATTCATTTATGACACTGTCTACCTAGAGATGGCATGGGATCCCACAGGTTGGGACTTCAGTCTCCAAGACTGACCCTACCTCAGACACCAGCTGCAAGCCCCACATTGTTTTTAACCTGTGCCTCTGACTGTCCTGTTAAAAATCAGTGTTCCCACAACATCCTCTTTGGGTTCAGTCAGTGTGCTCAAGCAGCCACAAAACTCAGGTTGGCACATTCATGACTTAATATAAAAGATATTGCAAAGGATACAGATAAAGAGATGCATAGTGCAAGGTATAGAAGAAGGAACATGGAGCTTCTATGTCCTTTGGGGCATGCTGCCTTCTTCATGTTCAGTTCTCCCCAAGTTCTGCAAACCCTGTCCTTCTAGCTTTTCATGGAGACTTCCTTACATAGACATGAAGGAAGCATGGATGACCATGTTGGACAGAAAGGGAACAATATGAGGCTGATAAACAAAATGGGAAACCCAGTAAGGCCTGTGTGTTTAAGCATTCTTGGTCTCTGTGCAGTATTGCTCCTTCCAGGGTTTGGGGCAGGAGCCAATTGGAATCAGGAGTTTTTTATGATTGTTAGATGAGATGGGTCAGAGAAATAATTTCTGGCCAGCCACAATACTGAAAGGCAGGAAAAGAGTAGAGTTTCTGTAACTACCTTGGGGAGAGAATGATGAGCCTGGAAACTGTGAATGAAAAACCCAAACATATATAATATCACATACTCTGTTTACTGTATTTTTTTATTAACAGAAACTTAGAAGAATCACAGTTTTTTGCTGTTAAAAGCAATGCTACAATCAGTTTCTTTCTATGAATATCTTTGTGTACTTATGTGGATAGTATTAACAGATACATTAGTAAAATTAGAATCACAGATATAGAAGATATGCACAGTTTGAATATAAATTCATCTATATGACCTTTTAGAAAGCAATATTTAGACTTCTGTGAAGACAGCGCATAAGGACCTATTTCTCCTCACATGCTTGCCAACTCTTGTAATTATGAATCCTTTTAACATTTGTCAATTTCAGTGGAGAGAAAAAGCATTCATTGGCTTGTGGTTTTTGAATTTTAGTGAATGTGATCTTTAAACATTTTTGTTGGCTATTTTTAGCCCTTTGAATAGCTGGTTTATTACTTTTGGTATTTTAAAAATTTGGAGTGTCTTTTTCTACTTTTTTTAATAGCTTCATTATAAAATGTCAGAGAAAGCAACCTTTTGATGTATGTTGAAAATGTTTTGTCCTAGATTTTCCTGTCTCAATTTTGTTTGTGTTGGATTTTCTGTTTCAGCTTACAGAAAGTTCATAGATTTTTGGACTCAGACATATCGAATGTTCCTTATGATTTCTGGATTTTGTTGCCATGCCAGCAAATGTGTCTAATACTTGAAAATTATAAAAATATTTGCCCATCTTTTTTCTAGTGGTTTCATTTTATGCCTTTAATTATTTACTCTGACATTTTATTTTCTTATAATGCAAAAGATAGAAATCCTGTTGACTGGACAATTTCTTCAAGATCCCTTTTCTCCATAGATTGCTTTTCTTGAGAAGCTGAAATAAGTTAGATGAATACATAATGAAAGGCCACAATAAGCATTTAATGTTCTATTGAAGATAGAAGACAGTTAAATAAGCCATCCGTCCAAGAACAGAAGTGTTGAGAGTTAATAATTCTGTGATGACTCAAGGGCATTAGCCATTTGTGGATTTAAATTGAAGCTCCAGTGTGGGGATTGGATTCTCTATCTCAGGAGCTGTCCTCTGGCCTGAAGTGTGATCCTGATTTGCAATTGAGGTGTTTTGAGTCCCTTACCTTATTGATGACATGCTTGTGACTCCCTATTCTGTGAGGGTGTACAAATCATGGAGGGAAGGTCAGCAGGTCAACATCAAAGCTGAGCAGAGCCATTACTGTATGCTATCAGATGGATATTTTTTTCTTTGACCTTTAACTTCAAAGAGAAATGGTCTGTGAAAGTACTCAGTGAGATCCTGGAGAAGCTCACTTTGAGATCTTTGCTCACTGAGGCAGAAGTAATAACTATTGGTTATTCCTTTCTTTGAAATTCTTGGTGGTTATTCCTTTCTTTGAAATGTGTGATATTTATTGAAACAAAAATAAATTAGCATGATAAGAGAATAGCTGCCAGAAATAAATGTTTCCCTTGGAGGGCTTCAGGAGAGATCTCCAGTATGAAGGGCGTGGTGCAGGTGAGTTCCCACCCGTCTCTACTTTGCCTGGGGAAGTGAGGCCCCAGGGCTGGTGTCTCAGGGTCTTCTCAGGACAGGCCTCCTAGTTTATTCCAATAGCCTATGTTCAACCAAGAATGTTACATGGGTGTATCTTTGGGATAATGGTCTTTAAGAGAGAGGGGTAGGATATAGGGTCAAGGTGATCCAAATTAAGGTAGAATTGGTTGTTGGGGAGAAATAGGTTTATAGATATTGTAGATGTATTAGGGACCATAGGAAATATACATTCATTTTGCCAATGTTGTGACTCTTTTCAGGATCACAAAACCCCAGATTTAATACATACCTTAATTCAGGTATAAAGGCATGAGAGTTATTGGTTCCTTTGTGATTATTGCCACAATTGTGCCATACTTATACTTTTAGTTGAAAATGGCTACATTTTAATCATTGCCTTACAGGTGAGTTGGTAAAGTACTAACATCATTTTTGCTTTCTTAAACTAGGCTTAAGAAATTTGCTAGTTCATCTTAACCTGTCATCCTAAAAATAGTTTTTCAATTGTTATTCTATGGGTTTACTGGTAGTTTGCGTCCTTTCTTCAAATGCTTATTTACCATGATAATTAACAATAAAGCAGAAAAACAATAAACTTGTTTTCTATTATAAAATGTGCCAAAATATTTTTGGGATTATTATATTAGTTTAGAGAGGAATCTGATAGCATCATCTGCCTAAGAGACTAGTTGAACCAGCTCTATACTGTTTTCATTCATTGATTGGAAGTGGTTTTTTTGGTTATATCAGATTTATATCATCTTGAGGGCTTCGTGTTCTCTGTCTTTCATGTACATAGGGTCATCCTGGAAGTTAGAATATATATCTGGTGTCATTGTTCTTTTCCACTTTGGAAAAGGTTGGATGCCCAGAACCTCTAGTAACAGGCAGGAGAAGCATGTAAGAGTGCCTGTGTTTAAAATAATAATTTAAGGATTTCTATTTGGTGCCTTAATCACAAGAATTCTCCATCTCTTTCTGACTTTCTCTCATCTCTTCTGTTCTTTTAAAAGAAAGGTGTCAAAAGGAATGTAAAGTTTCCAAGAAGAACATGTGATCTTTCAACTTGTGAATATAACAGCAGATTATTAGTTTTCTTTATTAACAACTATAATCCCTTTGGGCAAAGGCTATTAAACTTGGCCCCTTACTGATTATTCCTACTTATTAAACATGAGAAGTATTTGGCCTCTTTAAAAATGTACCAGATTTATGATACTATTTGACATATGTTAGAAGCGAGTCCTATTTGAGATGATGCCATACATCCAGTAATTCCATTAGTCATTATTGTAAAAAAAGTGCATTAATTGTGGATTCTTGGAAAGTCAAACAAAATTGTGGTTTGTCTTTGAAGCATGTTTTCATGGATTTCTGTCTTACAATCTCTCTTTTAAAGCTGGTATTTTCCCATTTGTGTTTGTAGAAAGCTCTGTATTGGCATCTATAGAGCAGAGATTCTTTTTATTTATAAAGGAGGAATCTCTCTTAGGAAGAGTGCCAAAGCTTGTGAGCTTAGCTCTTTTGGAACTCACTCAGGAGTCCTAAAAGCAGCTTAGCAGCTGGCTTGAGCAGGCAGTGACAAATCCCACTTCGCACATATGGATCTGTACAGAGCCACGGGAAGCCAGCATGGAGTTCCCTTCTGGTATGTTGCCAATAGCACTCTGACTGCCCCTTATAATCACTATTACAAATAGTGGTTTGGTAATAAATGGCCCTGTGCACCAAGAACAAGAGTGAGTTTCCTAGCTTATTTGGGTTTTCTGTTGTCATTGTGTATGTGTAGTTTAATAATTGCTTACAACTTTATAAAATAACTTTCCATTACTCTCTTTTATTTTAGTACTTCCTCTTCCACCATTGTAACCTTTAACCTATGCTAGTTATAAGTTGCTAAATCCTTATGTGACAGTTTCTGTGGTTTTTAAAGAAGACCCATTAATGAGATAATTTTTAAAATTACTAGTCTCATGATTGCCAAGACTGACATAATTGTGATAATGAAGACATTCTGCTCCAAGACAGTTATCATTATTACGTGTTCCCTGGCACAGTACATACAGACAGACATTAAATTTCTTCGGTTGAATTTGATGAGGTTGAAGATGGGATAGAGAGGAAGAGATATAAAAGATCTATTTTCAGAAGCTATCGTAACTCAGAAATGAAGGTAAAGTTTTTAAATAAAAATTTCAGTCTATAAGAAATTGTTGCACATTTGTATACCTGTAAGGCATGTATTTTATTGTAAGCATATTGTATTGCACATCCATCGTATTTTGTAAAGTTAGAACAACCTGTCAAGATAGCTATCATGTAATTTACGATGTGTTCTTCATATATAAAGACAATTCAAGTTGATCCCACTTTATTTCCTTCAAGCTGTGAAGATGGTTTCAAGCTTGAAGTTTCCTCAAGGTTCCTCTTTGAAGCAAGTATAAATCCTTTCTCCAAGAATACATCTTTGTCTTAGGCCTTAAAGAATTCTCAAAATTTTTAATGTTCATGAATAAAACATAACCAAAATCACAAAAGAAAATGTCAACATGCCAAAAGAAATAGAAATATCACACAGTAGGAGTGAGGACTTCCATTATACCCGTTTTTGACACAAATTACAGAACCGTTTGAGAACTTTTGAAGAAACTGTGGAATAAATAATAGTGAATTAGAAGAAATATAATTTCTTTTAACCTTTTTCTCTGGGCTACATGCAGGAACTGTCTTCTGAACTATCCTCCAGCTCACTAATTCTGTCTTCTACTATGTCTCTTCTGCTGTTGAGACTAATCATTGAATTTTGTTCATTTCACTTTTCTGGTGTTTGATTTTTCTAAAACCATTCTAGGTCATTTTTCATAGTGTACTGTTTTCTGTGCCTGTTATCCATCTTATCTCTTTTTACTTTGGACATTGTTTGAAGAGATGATAATTTCTAGAACTGATGAAAGACACCAATCCTGGGATATAAGTATCTCCTTGCATCTTAACCATAAGTCAATAGGATAAATATGTCAACAAACAACAGAATTCATTGCAGAACATAAAAGTAAAAATTTTCAAAAATTTAAAGGTGTTAGAGGAAAAAAACAGTTTCTTTCAAAAGCATGACAGGAGGACAAGCTAAATTCTCAATAGTGGTGATTATAGCATAAGACAGTGTAATGGTATCAGCACTGTGCTGAGAGGAAATAATTGCTACGCTGGAACTGAATACCCAGAAAAAAAAAATCTTTCAAGATTGAGAACATCTGGGTGCCTAGGTACACGATTGTAATCCTAAGGACTCAGGAGATTGAGGCAGGAGGATCATAAGTTCAAAGCCGGCCATGGCAACTTAGTGAGACCCTATCTTAAAACAAAAAATAAAAGGACTGGGGGTGTCATTCAGTGGTTAAGCACCCCTAGGTTCAGTCTCCAGTACAAAAAAAAAAAAAAAAAAAAAAAGAAGAGGAAGAAGAAAAAGATAGAAAGAAAGAAAAAGAAAACATAGCTGGTGTTTTATTGTCCTCTTGGAAGAATCTCTAGTGGGCCCAGTCCTCTCAGTGAGTTGTAAATTCCCAGTAGGTACTGTGAATTATCTAGTACTTCTGGCCCCAAATGCCTGTCCATGCATTTTCTATACATTATGGCCAGAGCTGCTGACAACTTTGTGTGGTGGGTATCAGCACCCTTTTATAGATTAAAACAAAAACAAAACCCAGAGAGGCTTAATGAGGATATGAAACATTCACAGGTCTCACAGCTGCTGTTTTCTAGAAGCTGCCAGAGTAATCAGAGTATAAACCCCCAAGAGCACTGCTCTATCCCTAGCACTCGATGAGTGCTCAGCATGGAGGATCTCAAAAAATGTTTGTTCGATGCTGAATAAGTGAATGCAGAAGTAGAATTTGAACTTCAGTTGCTTTGCAGTGGAAGATCTTTCCACCAGGCAGATGTCTGCAGCTTCCTGTTGTTACTGTTTCACCAAGATTGTCAGGTTTGCCTCTGTGTGATGTGCTTGTTCAGGTTTGACATGCGTGTCTTTTCCCCATTTCTTGTAACTGGTTCCATAAGTTGTTTCATATACAATTTCACTGCGGTTTGTGAGGATCTCCTTCAGGGACATCAGACTTAACTAAAATGATGCTGTATCAGGGGCCAAGCTGACATGAACAGCTGCTTGCATGGACTTAGGAACTTGCTCTGAGAAAAGATTCCAACGTGTGCTTTGAACTTAGTAATGCTTAGGACTGGATTTAATTATCAGGGTCAAATCCCCATTTCCAGGAAGGAATATCCCCAAAGACTCACAGTGCTTCCATGAACTGAATTCTCAGTGTTTCCCAGAAAATATGCATCTTTGTCAAAGGTCAGAGGTCTGATAGGCAATGAGATTAGCTAATTCATCCTCACAAAGGATTGGATTTTTATTCCATCTGTCACATTACCAAATCCAGCAATCTACCATTTCCTATTTTTTTTTGCTTGTATATTTATTATAGATATCTTTTATGTAAGGTGGACACAGAAGCACTTAATGAACTGATGAACTTTGTCAAATCAGATGAGGAAAAGTGGGGGATAATGCTTTTGTTTTCAAAATTGTGTTTACTTCAATCACTGATGGTTTTGGGTTTAATGATTATTTGTTGAAAGTCTGTGTGCAAGGCATCCTGCTAGACAGAAAAATACAGAAATGAATAAATAAATAAATATAGAAGTGAACAGATAAATTCATGGCTCCTTGGAACTTAGTCTAGTCAGAGACAAATAAACAAAGCTCATGGAGAATGGTCAGGGTTGCTGTGAGGCAAGGCCCAGAGGAGCATAGAGCATCTCCTGGGAGAAGAGGGGCAGGCAAGGACAAGCCCTCATTGCCCATGTGGACTCATTGCCCAGGTGGACCCAGCCTTCCATGGACCTTTAGGTCCTTCCATGGACCTTTCTAGAACTTGTACATTTCATCATGTTACTTCTGCAGTTAAATGCCCCAACAACTCTCCATGGGCTGCTGCAGGGCCTCAGCCCACTTTCAGCCTCTCCATAGAACCCGCTTTGTGCCAGGCCCTTTGCAACCTACCTTCTGAGTTCGAATCTTGCTGCTTTTGCTTTCCACTCCATGGTTCTTGACAAATACTAATCTCTCTGTAGCTCAGTTTCCTTAAACTGGTATAATCATCATAAATTATCTTGTAATGTGACATTATGTAGAGTGATTGAATATAATTAGAGAACCGCTTGACACTCGGTATGTGCTGTGGAAGTGTCAGTGATATGGGTGCGGTTGTTATTTTTCTTTTCTTTCCAGACTGGTGCTGTGTCTTCTGTACTTCCATGGCTTCCCCCGAAGCACTATTTGTATATGTCCTCACTGCAGAGATTGTTAGGTTGCTTCTCAATATTTCATCTCTTTATTGTTGACATACGGTATCATTATGGAATTGTTGCCCTTCCTGGATAATAAAATCCAAGATTAGGTATTTTACCCCCATTTTTTTTTTTTTTGGCAAATACTCAAACATTTGTTTATTGCTAGAGGAGGAAATCCTTTTTTCTCCCAATGTCTCTTTGTGAAGCCTTTTGTAACCCTTCTTTCCTTTGCTGTTCTCTCTGCTGTTAGCATTTTTTACATATTTCTACTCTAGCTTTTGACCAGTTAGTTCCATTGCAGTCATTTCTTTTAATGTCCACTGCCCTCACCTTTTATTTCTTTATAGGGGTCAGAGTTTCTCTCATTGTATCTGATCATTAGCCCAGGGAATGCAGCAGTAGGCATTCATATTTCATTGAATGCTTCATAGAGAAAGAATAATTACATGTTAAATTAATGCCTGTGTATTTGAGAGAATCAGTGAGGGGAATAAACAGGGGTTTTGAAAGTGTCTATTTCTTTGACTCACTAAATGTGTAAGAAATACCAATGATTTAGGAATCCTAACAAAATGAGCAGGAAACTCCAAATGAATATTCTTTCAACATGGAGGCAAAAATTTCAACAACTTTGCTTTGTTTTCCACTTCAAGTTTTCTAAGGCAAAATGCTTTTCCTATAGTTTCCAAGAAAATATCAAAATATTAAAATGGCTAAATTAGTATAGAGATAATGAAGGGATGGTAGATTTTGACAATGCTGAATTAGACAACTTTGAGATGAAACTTCAAACTGAATAAGATTTCACAGCTCGGGAAATTGCTGAAAGAGACTTTTCCTAATAAACATTTTGATTGACTCTTTTGTAACAGAGTAGTAGATGTTCCAAATTTCATCTTTTATGGGTGTGACTACACATGAGAAATAACTGTATTATCATGATTTTGATTCAGTTCTGTGATACACATTATCTTATAAAAATCAAATCTAAGTAACTTCTTTTTAACAATGAAGAGGTGGTTTTTAAAACCTCAGTATGTATCTTCTGCTACTTAAGAGGATAAAGAGCTTCATACACCAGGTATAATTTAAACTAATGGTTAAATACTTGCTTACCACTAAATCTTTCCAAAGTTTTCCTTTTCTTCCTGCACATGCTTATGGCCTCCTAGTCCTATTAGGCCAGCCCACCCACTCCTGATTCCCAGTCCTTTTGTGCTTTCTTGCTTGCCTTCCCCTTTCCCCTGGCCATATCATCTTTTTTATCCAATTTCCCCATTTCAGTTCCTAGAGTTTCAGGGCATTCAGGTTAAGCTGGGCTCCTAGCACTTGAGAGTCTTTTTCCTGTTGACTTCATGTCCCCTCTGATTTATTGCCGTCTTTCACACGAGATATCCCAAGTCCTCTCTGTTTCCTCAGAGCTTCACCTTGACTTCCTCACTGCCAATAGATGCATCTTACTGGGCCAAGAAAACTGAGGAGGTTCATCATCATCTGCTTCCAACTTCCTCTTGCTCAGATTTATGTGGATGTGTGTTTTTATTTTTATGTCTTCTGACATGCCTCTCAGGCTAATCCCTTGAGAGTGTTCCATTGTGTAGATAGAACATGACTTGGTAAGCCAATTTCCTTAAAACAAGTTAGGTTGTTTCTGTTTTTTTTTTGTTGTTGTTTTGTTTTTTTATGAATACAAACCGTTTTTAAATGTCCTTGCATAACCATGTTGCCCACTTGTGAGAGTACTGCTGGTGCTAGCTTCCTGAGTCTCTGACATGCACATTTTCAGTTATCACTGTTTAATTAAATATTACCAGATTCCCACAACTTGGTTCACATTTCAGTTGCCCAGTTATATTTACTAAGAGTAATTACCTAAAGTACAAACTTGGCTACTAGCTCATCAGTCTGTGAATTACTGTATAAATAACAGATGCATATCCTACTCATTAACCAATCACATTTGTTTCAAAGTCTGTCAGTGGCTGGCCACTGGGCATCTTTTAGTCTATTCATACACAGACAGCAAAATATGTAGTTGTGTTGCTTCTCTGCCTCCTGATTAGCCCATGTGATATTCTATAAAAATGTATAATTGAAAAGGGAATTGAATACTGGATTGAAAGTGCAGTAAAGAAAAGCGCTGATGCAGGAAGTGAAATTCTAGTTGAACATAAATGGGGTTATGGATGAAATAGCCAACCATGGGGAAGCTGCTGCTGGCACAGATTAGTACACTAGATATGAAACCAGAGGAATTTAGTGAAGAAAAATTTATGGTCATATGTGAGGAGCATGGTTGTAATAAAGAGGAAGAAGATGTCCCAGAGGAAGTGACACATGCACAGAACTTCATAGGAAAGGAACTCCTACTGATGGTTCATGATACTGAAATGCTGAAAACAGATCTAAATTTTGGAAGGAATATAATAACTCCCCAAGGCATAGAAAAGATCCTCACTCTACCATAAGTTGTATGGTGGGTGAGAAGAAAATAAGTATTGTTCAAACTATTCTAGGTAAGTTTTACAAAGAAGTAAAAATTTAAAATCCATTACCTTACTGTTTCAAATTGCAGTATACTAAATAAAGATTAGTTTTACTATTTTTTAAATTTCCCTATACTTTATAATTGACAGTAAAATGGCTTTTTGAATTTTTGATAGGTATTTGATAAATACCTATCAAATTATATTCCATATAATTATGTCCTTTTATACTACCATCAAAAGTTACGAGAATTCATGAGTACCCTCTTCTGATACCTTGTTGTCTCCTTTCATCCTTACAAACTTCTTTGTGCAAACTTTCTCTGATAGTTCCCTGTTTTCATTAGACATATAGTAATGAGCAATGAGAACAAAAATATGGCAAATGTTAGCCCCAGAAAGATTTTAGAGATCCACATAGTCCTACCCCTTAGTTTTATAGATGAATAAAACTGATGCCTAGAGAGGTTAAGTGATCACCTGAAATCACACAACCTGTGTGCAGCAGCATTTGGGCCCAGGAAGGAGCAAGGAACCCTCCTCAGTGTTTGACCCACACAGCACATAGGAGGCTGTTATGCTTAGGTTTGTGTTGTTCACTGTTAAGTGAGGCATATATGCTCTCATTTTGGCTTTAATGGATTAACAAATTGGAAATCAAGTCTCTAAATAGATTTTCCTTTTGCTTTCCTTAAGTAGTACAATTTTTATGACTAATTCATTATGCTCTGAGAGGAGTTTCTCATTACATTACTGTTGGATGATCTAGAAGTATTTGCTGACATGTAAGTGAACTTTTTGTTGAAGTCTATTACCCTCAGAACAGTAGGTGAATCCTAGTGGACAGTGCAGTTTGAGATTTTCAAAAAGTGAAGACATCCCTGTGACCAGCAGCCAGATCAGGAAGCAAAGCAGCACCAGCCAGTTTAGAAACATGTAGAGAAGGACAGCATTTGGAGGAAAGGTTTTTGACATGGTCTAATTTTCTTGTTCTCCCTTACAGGTTTTGTCAGTATGTGTGTTAACAACAATCCTTGGTTGTATATTTGGGTTGAAACCAAGTTGCGCCAAAGAAGGTAACTAGTATTGCCTGTGTGTGTGGTGTGTGTGTGTTCTCCCTTATTCACACTGTGATTGCATAAGTGTTATATCCTGATCCTGTATGTACTCCCCAGATACTGCACATTGGATGCAGCTGGGCCTTCTTCCTGAGGCTCTTGTGTTATGCTGTTAGATATTTAATTTTTGCTTCCTTGCAAAATTTTATCCCAAAACAAGAGGGACTATGACAGAAATAACAGAAAAACAAAATGTAAACAAAACAAATAAACAAACAGAAAACAAATACCAAAACCCTCCCAAAACAATAAAAAAGCAATTACTTAAGAAAAATGAAGAATGTAGACAAGGCCAGCAGGTTCTGTGCTGTGTTCCTGGAACCCTCCTTGACCCACCTCTGCCCCAGGGACTCTTGAGATTCTTTCTCCCCCAAGGACTTAGTTGCTGAAGCAGACTCAGAGGTTACTAGGTGACCAGTTAACATCCTGGGCAACCAGAAACTGATCAGTATCTGCTCTTAGGGTTTTTTAAAATCACAGATGTTGTTGGTTTCAAAGTAATCATGAAATTGTTAAGCTTCTGCTTATGTTTCTCTTCCCATCAAATGCAGAAATCTACCCAGCATTGATGAGATTACTATAAATAATCAAACTGAACCATAGTAAATCATACTTCTCATTCTTTTGGCTTTGAGGTATCTTTTTTCCCCCTATAAAATCTTGGATGGTTTTTCTTGGGAATTCAACTTTGAAAGTTGAACAGTTTTTATTTCCTCCTTTTCAACTATTCTGTAATTGTAATATTAGTCACTTAAGAATTTTTAGTGATTGCTAAGCAGTCATGTATTGCTGAAATGAGTGGAATATAGTAATTTTATTTCTCTTTTGCATTATGCTTTCAATTTTTATTGGTGCATTATAATTATACATAATAGCAGAATTCATCATGCCATATTCTTACATGCACATACTTTGATCAGTATCATTCCCCAGTACCTCCCCTTTCTCTTCTCTCCTCCCCCTTGCTGATCTGCTTGCTCTGTTCTACTGATGGTCCTTCTGTTATTATTAATATCTTAATTAGTGCATTATAATTATATATAATAGTGAAATTCATTGTGGTATATTTATACATGGACATAGCATAATTTGATAGTTTTCATTCCCCAGTACTTTCCCATGTCCTTCCCTCCTCCCTTAATTTTATTTATTTAATCAGCATTCTATTCAGAGCAAATGCATCCAAGTATAACTAAAGTAAAATTCACAGACCTCAGGGTTCATCTATATAGACTTTCATTGTATGAAGTAATTAATCCTGAGTTTAATTCGATATCAAAGTAAAGGATTGAAAATAGCAATTTTAATCTAAGCCCAACATAGCATGCATCATATTTTTAAAAATTACTGAATATATATTAATGAACTCCAAGTAATAACTATTATTCTAATAGTTGTTTTTTACCTACTTTGAGGTTGGAAAGTTAGTATTCTTAACGCTAGAAATTATTATTGTTGCTTCTTGTCCCTAAAATTGCCTAATTTCCCAGTTCCAAATGAGAGTTAAATTCCAATGCAGTGTCTTCTTGTTGGATCAGGAGACCATTATTAAAGTTAAGATTTAAGATTATTCCCTTTTTTTGTTGGATAACCATTATTTTACATTTTTTTCTTTTATTCATTATCCTAATTTCCTGATAATCCAATAAAACCCCAGCTTATTCAAGTGATTTAGTAAAGAGTTACAACAGTAAAATTATTTCCTTCCATATCCACCATTTATCCATTTAGCAAAAACTAGTTAGTGCCAACTCCACATCAAGCATCCTGCAGCATTAGGAATACAATGTGCTGAACAAAGTCCAGATGTGGTCTTTGTTCTTAGGAAGTATGCAATCTAGTACGAATCTGGGGCAGTAACCAAGTAACCTAGTTACAAACAGAATCATGTGATCAAGGGGAAGGAGGTGGTTTTTAAAAACTTAAAAAGAAAAATTGAATCTAGGTTTGGGAGTTTGGGAAAACCTTGTGGAGGAAGCCATGTCTCTAAAGATGAAGGGTGTTCCAGGTCACAGTGGGGACAGTCCTGGGGGACATGTTCTGTACAGCCAGTGGTACTTTACGCCAAGACTCACAGTGAGGTAAATCAGGTATTTCCCTTTCTGAAATATTCCTTAATAGTCCCTTTTATAATTTTTTCACACAGTTTGAAACTTTAGGGGAACTCTTGGTTGCTTATTAGCCAACTTTTCATAGTACAAAAATTTCATTCCTTATTTTTATCTTTCCTTATGAGACTATAGGTATTTTAATTTTATCAGACCCAGAAAGGTCTGTAATAAAATTTTTTAAAAATTTTTCTTTTGTTTATGACAGAGATAAAATTGTAAATTTTTTTAAATATAAGATTACCTTCTGTTAGTGTCCTTGTGTGTGTTTGTGAAAGGAATCTCAGGTCACCCTTACCTCATGTGTGCTTTTTACAGCACTTTTTGAGCTTATTCTCTACTTATGCTAGGTGTATAAGTTGATGCTTGCTTTGAAATTAAACCATTATTGGAATCATCTAATGTGCTCACTGTTTTCAGTAAAAAGTTGCAAAGGCCGCTGCTTTGAGAGAACATTCGGGAATTGTCGGTGTGATGCTGCCTGTGTTGACCTTGGAAACTGCTGTCTAGATTACCAGGAGACATGTATAGAACCAGGTAAAACAAAGGGCAGGGGAGAAGATGGAGTCATGACATTAGGAAAAGACTGAAAAAAAAGAAAACAAACTTCTGTATTTTTTAGATGTGATTTACCCTTATTTGAGTTTTTTTTTTCTTTCAGTTTAGCATGTATAAACATTCATATTAGACTTTGTATTTTAATAGAGAAAAATTTTCTATATATTTCCTTTGTTAAATATTTTATGGATAGCAAAACTGCCTGTGTTTATAGTATGCTGAAAGCTATTGTAGTCTAATTTGCATTTTAAAAAGATGCCTGAAATACCTAAGAATTTTTAGTATGGGTCTATTAAAGCTGTGTTCATAGATGTTCACTTAAACTTAAAAATAAAACTTTTGGAGCAGAAAAATAGTCTGGGTGCTTTGGATATGCCATGGAATACTACTGAAATGGGAGGGAGCTGGATTTAGAGTAAATTTTGAGAACCCTGAAAATGGTGGAAGAAGTCAGGGTCCTCATATGAGTTGTGTAACAATAATGATGAGGTGTCTACCTTTCAAAATGATGGACTTCTGAGTTTTTAGTGAAATCAGAACAATTGGGGCATACATGTTTTATATGTTAGTTTAGAGTGACTCCCATGGTGGCAGGTTCAGTGAGTCACTAAGAGTTATGAGATAGTTTGTTGTCTTTCTCTTGGCTCCTATTCCAGGAGACAGTGATTCTGTGTTGACTTTGAGTTGGAACCATAACACACACTTTGTTGACATTTGTTTCTAGAACATATATGGACTTGCAACAAATTCAGGTGTGGGGAGAAAAGAGTGTCCCGAAACCTTTGCTCCTGTTCTGACGACTGCAAGGACCAGGGTGACTGCTGCATCAACTACAGCTCTGTGTGTCAAGGTCAGGCTGCCACGTGCCCACTATTCTCCAGCAACCTGGAATCTTCCAGGTCTTCCAGGGCTTTGCATAGGTGCCGGCTTTTATATTAGCAAGCATATTTATTAGCTACTTATATTTTCTGAAAAAATACTTCAAAAAGTTTTTATTAAAACACACATGTAAGTAGAGTGTATAATGTAGTGAAATTTATTTCCATCATTCAGACTAATAGCCATTACTACCTATACATGGCCATTCTTGTTTCACCTATAGCCACTCACTTCTGTCACCCCCCTTCCCTGTTATCTTGATAATAGCTGCATACACAATGCTGTATTTGTAGAAAGGCCACTTTTCCAATTCTGCATGATATTTATGCCCCAAGTTCCTTTGTAGGACATGAAGGCAGTATTTTACTTAAAAGATTAGTTATTAGTTATTTTGGGAGCTGATTTTATTATGCCTTGTTCAGGAGTTACAGGGTTCCTTAAAATTCCTTGACAGAACCTGACTCTAACGTGAGACAAAGTGAAGACACCAGAATACCAAAGATTTTGTACAGTGGATGGAGGAAGAGCTATAAATTATAGCTGAAAATATTAAATTTTGAAAACCAGAAAACTACTCAAGTTTTCACAAACAGTGTAGTCATCCCTCTGTGTCCATGGGGGATTTGTTCTCAAACCTCTGCTGGTATCCAAATCCAAGGATGTTCAAGTTCCTCGTGTAAAATAGCACAGTACTTATGTGTAACCTGTGCGCATCCTCCAGAATACTTTAAATGATCCCAGCTTATTTATAACATCTATCCAATGTAAATGCCATACATGTAGATATTACACTGTATTGTTTAGGGAATAATGAAAAGAAAAACATTTCATGTGTTCAGTATAAATGCATTTCTAAGTATTTTTCATCTGTGGTTGGTTGAATCCATGGATGCAGAACAACACAATACAAATGGCTGACTTGAAATTATACATTCATTGTTTTCTTCCTGGCATCAATTGACTCATTTGGAAACAGAATAACTCCCTTTATTCATTGTATTCCTCTGGTGTCCTGCCACATGTTGTCATATTTGAACATGTTTTGTTTTTAGAATCTATCTTAAAGTGTCTCATAAGCATCACAGCTATTGTCATTGTTAAGTATGCTCGCCTTATTTTATTTCTTGAAAATATTTCAGGTGAGAAAAGCTGGGTAGAAGAAACATGTGAGAGCATTAATGAGCCACAGTGTCCAGAAGGGTAAGATTCTCAGACATGTTTTTTTTTTCTTTCTTTCTTAGAAGGACCATGTTTTTCTCTTTCCGTATTAAGAAGATAAAAAATAATAATCAATTATTGATTCCATTAACATTATTTTTAGCCAGGTCTTGTATTTGGCCCTAGTGGTATAAAAATGATTATGCTTTGACCTCTACTCTGAAATCTAGTGGAAAAAGAGAGGCCAGTAGTAGTTAGTATTTATTGCTCGTGATTGCTAATTGAAGGACTAGTATTTTCCTTCTAAGGGGGAAGGATCTTTCCTTTGGAGTTCTAAGAACTGAATTTGTAATAAATTGTAGCTTTTTTTCAATTAATTGAAATTGTAATAAATTGTATGTGTGTGTGTTTTGGTTCACTGTTTTGGGGACTAAATAACATGACTGTGAGTGGAATTATGCAGTTTTTAAAAATTTGCATTTGTTCCTAATGGCCTTAAAATATTTTGTGTAGTACCTTACAAAAAGTTGGTATGGAATTTAAAGGGTAGGCATTTTATAAAGGTATTAGAGAGATTTATCTTTTTTCCACTTGAGATCTTCTGTTTCAAATAAACTATTCATCTGCAGGAATATATTTTTACCTGTTTAAAGTAATGTTTTTTCCAAACTTTTAAGAATTTTAGTCCTGTATTTAGCATATTTTGATCATATATATAATTAGTTTTTATTATGTAAGATGCCTTTTCCCCCTTTTGGATGGGAGAGTACTTTTTTGGTGTAAAACCATAGTAACAATGGTGAAAATTAAACTAAATAATCTCATCAAGAGAGCTTTTTTTTTTTTTTTTTTTTTTTTTTAAAGGGAACTTCTCATGTCCCCTAAGCTGTCTTTTAATGGCAGGGTATACTAGAAATTGTAGATTTAGCAAGTTCTGACTCTTCTAAGCATTGATCATTATTATTGAATCATTTATTGAAAACTTATAATTTCTTCTTTCTGTATAAGATGATCATAATTTAGAGCACATTTTATTCTTCTGAAAATTATTACATCAGTATATTTATCAGGTGGAGCCCTAAGCTGCTTTTTGTTTTCTGTTTGTTGAATAAAAATAGTTTTGTGCAAGTATGGACCATTGAGTGTATCCTCAATCAACTGCAGTCTCCCCAAAGTGCTTAGTGTTACAAATATGAGTTAGTAGAAATTACATGAGGATGTTTTCCTTTTACAGTGTTGCTTTTACGTTTGTGTTTGAGAGTAGAGGGAAGGAGCTAGGGTTGGTAAAGGTTAGACAAAGTAAGTTTTCTGCTTGCAAATTTTAAATTGGTGAGTGAATCTTGTGGAAGACCTTTTCACAGTTACCCAGTGGTCCACAATCCCTTACCATTTACCAAGAGTCACTGGAAGGAAAGTTTCCCTAAACCGTGACTATTTGGGGACAGTCATGCAGCTGTCATTCCCAGCTGTTCTCTTGCTGGGTACATTCATTGCCATATGTGTTTTTTTTCTTCTCCTTCTTTGGATTTCTACACCATGCACATTGACTCTGTGTGTGTGTATGTGTGTGTGTGTTTGTGTGTGTGTAACTTCATTGATCATTCCTAGTTTGAACCTTGGGAATCATTTCTTTATTGATTAAATATTTGGATATAATAAAGATCTCTCAAACCTCTGTATTAGCTACTTATATGTTTTAAGCAGATTAAGTTTAAAAACTAAATATATTTGTGCCATATGAGATACAGTCTTTTAGATTCAGCTATAGACAATATTGGAAAGTAATCATTCAGAAAAAAATAATGAAAACAAAAACATAATTTAGATAATGTTGTTTATTGACACTTATTCTCCTGCATATTATGGAAATCCTATCATATTTTAATAGCCTTTGGTTTAGCTTTGGGAATGGCAGGAACCATGAATGATGTCCCTTGTATGGTAGATCTAATAGTATGAGTGCTTAATAAGTACTCTTTGATGACAGATACATGTGATGCAATGATAAAGCACATATGTGAATGTAAGTACATGTAAAATGTCCTTTATGAGTGTGCTTGCTAACTTGTTAGTGTATTTACAATTACATACCAACTGCAATGAGAAATCTTCACTGGACCTGTGCTGGGGAGGGTAAACATCTTCATTGGATATGTCTTCTTTTTGCTCTTTTAACATTGTTTTTCCTTTCTTATTACCCAGGTTTGATTTGCCTCCTACCCTCTTATTTTCTTTGGATGGATTCAGGGCAGAATATTTACACACTTGGGGTGGACTTCTTCCTGTTATTAGCAAACTAAGTGAGTAGTTTCAAGGCTGATGACTGGGCTGTCACGATTTTGGTGAGATAGACTAGGAAAGCAGTCTTTTTTGGAAAAGTACTGGGAGACCTAACTATTCTACCAGACTTCTCCAGGTTTGGAGTGCCTGAACCTGGTGATGAGGCTCCAACCTTTAATAGTGTGATCACTCTAAAGCTGCCTTTTAAATACTTGTAAGATGATACAGTTATCTTCGGATTTTAACCCATTTTTGTATACATTTACTCTTTTTTATATTTTTCTTCTTCTTCTTCTTCTTCTTCTTCTTATTATTATTATTATTATTAATTTTGAGAGAGGATCTCACTAAGTTGCTGAGGCTGGCTGGCTTTGAATTTATAATCCTCCTGCCTCAGCCTCCCCAGCTGCTGGGATTACAGGTGTGTATGACCATGCCCTGTCACATTAATACTTTCTTAGAATTTGGCATTCTTTTTGTGGAAAATTCCTTATAATTTTATGAATATTCCATTTTAAGAATAGAATTTTAAAAACTGAAGTTTTTTAACAGTAGAAAGTAGTTTGTATTATAATTATCATTTTTAGGACTAAAACATTCCCTCCTTTTTTTACTTGGTCTTTTTAGTTATGCATGACAGTAGAGTATTTTTTGACATATTTATACAAGCTGATACTGATATGATACTACTGGCATAGACTAGAAGTACTGCTCCCTATCCCCTATTACTATTTGAATTGAATCCTTTCAAATTTTTTTTTTTTTAAATCTCAAGGGAGGCCTTAGTTGAATGATTATTCTGCAGGTCACTGATGAAATGGTAGAGTGGTCTTTTTCTAATATTGATGCTCACATTTTAAACTCACATTAGTAACCAGCAATATTGATTTCAATCTTTTGTATCATTATTATTGAAAAAGGAAGATAATCACAAATGAATATTAAAACTGAAGAAGTTAACAGTTTATCAGTACTCAGTAAGTATGTAGCTGTAGTGTGAATATAACTATTTTAATGTTCTTCTGGCATCCTAATATATTTTGTCTCATAACTGAGTATATTAGATTGTTTTATACATTACAATCACTCTCAGTAAAGGCATATATATGTCTTATGAGATGCCAAATGAGTTTTGCAGCAATTTTTAGAATTTCAGTTTTAGAATTTCAGTTTTAATTTCTACCTGGAGGAAAAGAGTTTTTATCTCAAGTAAATATTTAGCACATAAAGTTTTTAGCTTTATATGGACAAGGTTGTGTCTCACCAGTAGGCCCAAGAACTTTGAAGCTTTTTGTCTCCATCATACCAATGAGACATTCTGATTTCAAAACTAAGGTGGTGTAGGTACCCATATATGTAGTTTTAAAGAAATCAATACACAGTTAGCCCAAGCCCTGGCAATGGGTAATTGGAGTATGCAGCCTGCAGTTCTGAACTGTTAGCAAGGCAGTGAGTGATGTAGGCACATGACAATCTGAGGAACTTTATCAGGCAATGCAGTATTGAAACACTGGAATCATTAGGTAGAAGATCCTTCCTCAATAATAGAGGCAGCAGAAAAGAAGCAAGCCACCAGGGCTAAATGAGTAGGCCATCCTTCAGAGCAGTCTGACTTCATTGCTTTCTCTGACTTGAAGCCAAATGATACCTTTTGTTTTTAAGCAGCCCAATTCATCCAGGGTTGGCTGGTTTGGGTTGTAACCCAGGACCTGACACCCCAACTACTGCTTCCCCCATTTTGCAGATTTTGTTGCTAGTGCAGCTTTTTTTGTTCATTTCCTATTGCAATTTAGGTATTTGACCACTAAGTCAGAGCAAAGATCTTGCAAGCCTCATGTCATTCCAACTTGTCTGTCTTGAACTTTACGTTACTGTGAAGTATGGCATAACTACTTAATTGACTTAATTATTTTGTTTACTATGTTTCTGATTAAGAGGAAAAAAAAAAACAGCTCATCTTTAACACTGAATTTATATCCCAAGTGTGACTTTATAATTCATCCTGAATTTTTATCTGGTTATAAATCCCTTCTAATTTTTTTTATGTGATTTAAACTGCTGTGGTCTCAAAGCTAAATGAATTAAGCAGATTGTCAGATGTGTTTCATAATGATGTTTATTTTTTTCCCCTTCTAGAAAACTGTGGAACGTATACTAAAAACTTGAGACCAGTGTATCCAACAAAAACTTTTCCCAATCACTATAGCATTGTCACAGTAAGCTCTGCATTTCAACTTTTTTCAAGGGAATAATAAGATTTCGGATTAAAAAATAACTTGTTTTGCAATGTGTGATTGAATCTGTGTTTTATATTTTGTAGGGACTTTATCCGGAATCCCATGGCATAATTGACAATAAAATGTATGATCCCCAAATGAATGCTTCTTTTTCACTTAAAAGTAAAGAGAAGTTTAATCCTGAATGGTACAAAGGAGAGCCAGTGAGTTCTTTGTTTTGTTTGCTAAAATAGTTTATTATTCTCATTTATTTCAATCAAACTAAAACAACCACATTCCTTGAAGTTTTTAATATCCTATTTCTTTTACTGTGTCTGCGGTCACGTTTTCGTAAATGGAGATGAATATTGGTAATACTAAATGCAACTCATATGATTGCACAAAATGAGAGACTTTTATTTAAAGATGGATTTGAATTGTGCTGATCCATTTTTCGTTTCTACTTTTCTTTCTTGTAATAGTATCATCTAGCAGTGGTCTGGAACAGTTTTTTAAAATTATTATTTTAATTGTACATATGGGGCACAGTGTGCTGATTTGATACATGTATATAATATGTAGTGATCAAATTAGGGTAGTTAATATTTCCATCTCTTTAAACATTTAAAAACAGTTTTTAATTAACACACAATAAAGGTAAGGAGATGGAAACATTAATTACTCTATCAGTACATATTGTGTACATGTATTGAAATACTATACTGTACTTCATAAACATGCAATTATTACAGGATAATATTTTTGATCTGCACAAAGCTATTTTGTTTTGTGAGACAGATAAGTTCTGGCTTCATTTGCATGTATAATAACTTAGCAAGTTCTTTCTGATTGTACTTTAGATGTGTTCTTTTTACTTTTTAAAAATTTCCATAATAGGCAGGCACTGGTGGCACATGTCTGTAATCCCAGCGGCTGTGGAGGCTGAAGCAGAAGTACTTTATTAAGTACCTATTACTGCGAATCACAGATCTGAATAGTATTCCTATAAGCATCCTATAAGCATTGAGATAGTTAATGCTTTTATCTACAGTGTAGACAGAGAACACCAATACCGAGTTCAAAGCCAGACTCAGCAAAAGCAACTCAGGGAGACCCTATCTCCAAATAAAGCACAAAATAGGGCTGGAGATATCTCTCAGTGGTCTAGTGCCTGTGAGCTCAATCCCCAGTACCGCCCCCTCCAAGAATTGCCATAATAATGATAAAGGGTCTCTCTGGATAATCTTGATGTTCCTCTGAGAAGGAGAAAGAGAATAATATTTAATTTTGTAGGTCATGAATTCAAATTTTAGCTCTGAAGTTTAAAGCTGGTGACTTTGAGCAAGTCATTCTTCCTGTGCTTTGGTGTTCTCTGTCTACCTTGTGGATGATAGTATTAACTATATCAAGGGTTATTGTGAGGATTATGTAAATTAATAATGTAGGATGCTTATAGGAATACTGTTCAGACCTCTGATTGGCAGTAATAAGTACTTAATAAATATTGGTTACATAAGCAAAAATGTCAACAAATTAAAGACGGATGCATTTATGAATTTTTTTTCCTTTCTGGAGAAACCTACTAATTAGGGATATACCTCTAAAAGTTAGAGAAATTGCCAGCTGACTTATGTCCATCTTTTTAAATTTCTATGTAGATTTCTATTTGTTGCTGTTTAAGAGTCATATTATGGGATTACTGTAATCTAATTGCTAGAGCTTACTGACCTTAAAAACAAGATAGCTCTTGAGAAGAGTACTTTAGTGTTGCATGAACACACTCTCCTTTCTGAAAGATAAATATTCACACAATTTCCTAACCTCCCTTGATTTTCTTCCCCAGATTTGGCTCACAGCTAAGTATCAAGGCCTCAGGTCTGGCACATTTTTTTGGCCAGGATCCGATGTGGAAATTAAGGGAATTCTCCCAGACATCTACAAAGTATATAATGGGTATGTGTAAATGAACTTTTTCTAGGACCTTGCAAGATGGAGCAGCTTATTTTTCTCTCATCCTCCCTTTTCTATGGAGTCCTAAGCTCTAGCATTTGAGGGATATGCTCAAATCTTTGGGCAGGAATAAAAAATGAGGTCATGGTAAAAGTATAGACCAGAAGAGTAAAGGCACTACATTTTATTTTAACCCTGGGAAGCAAAAGAACTGGGAAATAGAAAAGACAGATGCATTAAAGAGTATAGGTAGGAAGACTCCTTGGTGTTCAAAATTATTTAAAAGAAAAAAATATTAACAATATCTCTGGATTTCCCTTTCTAAATTACTATAATAAGTAGACTTTCCAGTATAAGAATCTGATTCGGACAACTTTGTGATATTCAAAATCCACCATGTGTTGAGAAAAGGCAAAATACCATTTTTTTTTTTT